>JAJGRW010001230.1:143974-241202 GCA_025461045.1 Carex parvula | reverse complement strand
AGAAACCTACGGTGCCCCAAAATACATTCTTTTGACAGTTCTTCAACCTCAGCACCTGCGTATCATCTTCACAAATAGGGCACGCTTTTGCTCCTTTACAAGTGTAACCCGACAAATTCCCGTACGCGGGGAAATCATTTACGGTGCAAAACACCATGGCCCGCAAGTTAAAGGTCTCTTTCATGTACGCATCCCACACCGAGACGCCATCACGCCATAATTTTTGGAGGTCCTCGATTAATGGTGCGAGATATACATCTATGTCATTTCCGGGTTGTCTGGGTCCTTGGATTAGTAATGACATCATTATATACCTGCGTTTCATGCACAACCAAGGAGGAAGATTGTAGATGGCTAACAGAACTGGCCAAGTACTGTGCCGACTGCTCATGCTTCCAAACGGACTCATTCCATCTGTGCTCACCACAATCTTGAGGTTTCTTACCTCGGAACTAAAATCTTTGAAATGTCTATCAAAATTTCTCCACTGAGGAGAATCAGCCGGGTGTCTTAGTTTACCGTCCTTTTTGCGCCCTTCTTCATGCCAACGCAATAACTTCGCATCTTTGGGATTTGCAAATAACCGTTTGAATCTCGGTATTATCGGCAAATACCACAACACCTTAGCCGGAGGCCGGCCCTTTTTGCCGTCGTCACAATCAGTAGTGCCCTGGTCCTTACGTTTATACCGAGAAACACCGCACTTAGGACAAACATGCATGGCCTCGTACTCATTACGGTACAATACACAGTCATTCGGACATGCATGTATTCTTTCGATCTTCAAACCCACTGGACATATCAATTTTTTCGCCTGATATATTGTACGGGGTAACTCGTTGTTATCTGGGAGCATTTCTCCTAAAAGCTTTAATAAGGACGTGAAACTCTTATCGCTCCAACCATTTTCTGCTTTCAAGTTAAATAATTTCAACACAGCTGACAGTTTCGTAAATTTGGTACACCCCGGGATACAACGGCTTTTTTGGATTCATTAGACAAATATTGAAATTTATCATAATTTTTTATCAGTAATTTCATCTTCCACATCATGTAACATGTCCTCCAGATTATCAATATATCGTGTACTAACATTTCATCGATTTCCGTCTGCAAGCTCATCATCGTCGTTGCGATCAAGTCCACATTATCAAAATTTTCCGACATTCAAATCATCATCGCTGAAATCAAGTTCAAAATTATCCAAAATTTCTACATTCTCATCGCTCTCTTCACAACGGTTAGAATTCTTATTGGTACAACTACTTTTCCCAAATTCTCACCATGCATGAACAACATGTATATCTTTTCTTAAATCCACGGACAAATCAGATGAGCTCAATTTCTTCGGAGTCCCCAAATCTTAAAAAATTTTACAATCCTCTACAAGGACACAAAATGTCGACTTCCTCATCTTCACTCTATACCTCTCAGCGAAATTTTATGAACTCATCAACGCGATCCAAATATTCTTCACTATCACGTCGCAATTCATACATCCAACTTCGATCCATCTGCAAATTAAATTAAAAAATGATTTCAATTAATAATGGTCAACATGTAAATTGGTACCAAATTCTAGGCTTACAAAGGGCCGGTTTACAATCCTAACCCACTCTTTGAATATTAGGTCCCATATGTGAACACATATTAGCGAGATTTAATTAGTATTTGAGAAAAATTTGGCAGCATTTCCCCTTAACTCCCCAAGTATGCGTAAAAAACCACATACTCGTAGGAGCATTAAGGAAATACCGTCGAACTTTCCTCAATTACTAATTAAATCCCGCTAATATGTGTTCACATCCTAAATGAGACCCAATATTCAAAGAGCAGTCCCAAAACGGGGGACTATCCACAATTAATCCCTATTGGATTAATTTTGGACGGGCCAAGGACCTAAAAGCATCAGTAGGGGTCGGTTATTGGACAACAATACACTACTTACACATGATCGATCTAAATAAGTACAAATAAGTAACATAAAATTAGAGGAAGAAAAGGAAACATATATATATATATATATATACACTAACCTTAGAAAGATAGAGAGGAGAAAATACAAACTTCAAAGATCTTATTAAAATACCAGCTGCTGGCCTTTGCAGAAATCGGATCAGCGCATTCAATACAGAGAGAGAGACAGTATTAATTACTTGATAAAAAAAAACGGCGCTGGAAGGAGAAGGCCTTTTATACCAAAACCCTACAAAGACTTTTCTACACGGATCTTACGTTAAGAAATCCGTGTAGCGCTCTCACAAATCATACACGGCTATTTGTATTTAAGAACCGTGTTTATAATGCTAGCCTCTTCTATGAAAATTTATAAAAATCCGGGTTATGTAAGATAGGAGAATGCGTTTCTACACGGATTTTCAAGAAACAACCGTATACATTTACTTTTTACACGGATCTTTCGTTAAGAAATCCGTGTAGCTCTCTAACAAATCATACACGGCTATTTGTACTTAAGAACCGTGTATAATGGTAGCTAATTTCGTTTAGGTTATCTTTTAATTTTGCAAATTCGGGCAGCAAATCCCATTGTTTAGGGATGCTAAAAATTATTATGGAAATTTATAGTTCATTGATGAATAGAATTAAAGTTTTCGTGTCCTATATATTTTTTGGGTTTTTTTTTTATTTATGGGCTAGTCTTTTTCTACACGGATTTAAAAAAAAAAATTCCTTGTAGCTATTTCGTACACGGATATTCAACTAATATCCGTGACAATTACTATTTGGACACGGTTTTAAGTTTAATATCCGTGTATGTTATCCTATATATTTTTCAATTAACAATTTTTTTCTGGGCTAGCCTCCAGTTTTGCTAGCAGTTTGCTACAAAATTCAATATTGAGTTTACCCCAGTTTTTCAGATAATTTGACATCCAGTTTTCCAATTACAGCACAAAAATTATACTTAGCATTACAAAATTCATATTTAGCATTACAAATCCATGTTCAGCAATTACAAAATTCATAGATTCATCTCCTTATTTACAATTACAGCACAAAAATTACTAAATTCTCTATATTTTATTTAATTACAAGAACATGCTTTATATTTGAAACACAAAATCGGTGGATGGCATACAAACCGGTCAATTAATAAGGGTAAACTTAAAATTCATGTACACTAAATTATACAAATCCATATTGAGTATTACAAAATTTAAATTGAAACATTATACAAATCCATATTGAGCATATATTACACAAATCCATACTGGGTAGACATATCCTTCTTCCTGAGACTCGATCCCATAGTGATTTCATATATAAACTTAAGGTTACATTTGGTGCCAGTAGCCAGGGTTTACAGAGGGTAATATGAAGATATACATGTTTTAATAAAGAAAGAGTCAAGTAAAAAGTTGGATGAAGGACCTTGGAAAAAAGGGAAGAGGTGGATGAAGGACCTTCAGAGCCGGATGAAGAGTCGAATGAAGAGTCGGGCACAATCTTGTCAGTACTGACAAGATTGTGTCCTGACTCCTCATTCGGCTCTTCATCCGGCTCAGAAGGTCCTTCATCCACCTCTTCCCTTTTTTTCCAAGGTCCTTCATCCAACTTTTTACTTGAACTCTTTCTTTATTAAAACATGTATATCTTCATATTACCCTCTGTAAACCCTGGCTACTGGCACCAAAAGCGAAGAGCCATCGTTGCTCACCTGAATGTGACATGGTTCTACAAAAAACAACATTATTAGAAACAAGCACAATTATACATGCATTAGTAAAATAATCACTAAAATAACTATTATACATGCATCACTGTATTATACATGCATTAGTTGATTATACATGCATTACTCTATTATTAGAAACAAGCACAATTATACATGCATCACTCTATTGTACATGCATTACTAAACAAGCACAATTATCAAGCTAATCATCACTAAACTAACAATTATACATGCATTACTCTATTATACATGCATTAGTTGATTATACATGCATTACTCTATTATTAGAAAAAAGCACAATTATACATGCATCACTCTATTTAATATACCTAATTATTTACATTATCTCAACAAATCAAGCATGCATGCATTAATTACTAATTGACCTAAATAAGCAATAACAAGTAACAGAAAATTAGAGTAAGAAAAGATAAATATATACACGACTAACCTTAGCAAGATAGAGAGGAGAAATACAAATTAACTTCAAAGATCTCAGATCCGGCCTCCTTGTGCGCAGAAATCAGACCAATTCGTATACAGAGAGAGAGATTATTAATTGATCAAAACGGCGCTGGAAGGAGAAGGCCTTTTATACCAAAACCCTACACTTTTTTCTACACGGATTTATACTTAACAAAACCGTGTACAATATGCAGTGTATAAAATTGGCAAAACCGTGTATCGATAATCAAAACCCTAGAATAACTTTCTCAACGGATTATTATGTAAACAGCCGTGTAGCTCTGTCAAAGATTTCTACACTGCTGTTTAAACAAACATCCTGTGTGAATTTCGCATATTTCTACAATTACCGTTTGTACACGGTTTTTAGGTAAATATCCGTGTATGATTGCCCTATATATTTTTTTAGATATTTTTTTTTTCTGGGCTAGCCTCCAGTTTTGCTAGCCAGATTTGTTCAGTATTGAGATTACCCTCCAGTTTTTCAGATAATTTTGTCATCCAGTTTTCCAATTACAGCACAAAAAATTATACTTAGCATTACAAAATTCATAAATTCATATTTAGCATTACAAAATTCATAAATTCAACTCCTTATTTACTATTACAGCACAAAAATTACTAAATTCACTAATAAAACATTACAAGAAAATGCTTACAAGAACATTACTAGAATTCACAAAAATTACTAAATTCACTAATAAAACATTACAAGAACATTACTAAATCCACTAATAAAACATTACTAATATGCATAAATTCACATTTTATTTAACACCTTACAAGAGCATGCTTTATCTTGGTTAGGTTCCAAAGAAATGGGTCAGACTAACTTTCAACTAATAAAACATTTTCTGAAAATTAAATTATGTTTTAGTCCCAAGTTTTTGGCGATGTAGAAATGGACATGTTGCAGTGTTCTTACGTTGTTGTTTAAATTCTTTCGCAAACCACATCTTATTCAAAGGGAGTTTGTGTAGAAATTAAACAACAATGCACTGCCACATGCCATTTCTACACCGCCAAAAACTTGGGATCAAAACATGATTTAATTTAAAGAACATGTTTTATTATTGAAAGTTAGTTTTACCCATTTCTTTGGAACCTAACCAAGAAAAAACATGTTCTTGTCAAGCGTCAAATAAAATATAGTGAAAATAAAAAGAAAATGAAATTCATCACATGCTGTCCATCGGAAAGTTCATCACAATCTGTAAATAAAAAAAATAATGAGTAAGTAAGCAACAATAAGTAACAGAAAATTAGAGGAAGAAACGGAAAATACATGCCAGAGATGAAGGAGATATTCATGCCAGAAGTGAAGTCCAGATGTAGGTTATCAATTATATCACATCGCTCGTCTTGATAGATGAGCTCCAAAGATAGCGACTTATCTTGATAGATAAGCGATCTGACATAATTGATAAACCTAAATCAAAATTCCAATTATTAACCGTGAAATGATTATCAAAGTTGATCAAAAGCGATATGTAAAGTGACCGGTCTTTCTCTCTTCCTAAGGTTATACAGGAGAACCTACAATTTACCTATGAATTGAAAAAACTCTAACCTTTCCGTTCGTTGAATTACTTGATCAAAACGGCAGCTGGAAGGAGAAGGCCTTTTATACGGCGCGGGAAGGAGAAGGCCTTTTATACCAAAACCCTACACTTTTCTACACGGATTATACTTAACAAAACCGTGTACAATATGCAGTGTATAAAATTGGCAAAACCGTGTATCGATAATCTAAACCCTAGAATAACTTTCTCCACGGATTATATGTAAACAGCCGTGTAGCTCTGTCAAAGATTTCTACACTGTTATTTAAACAAAAATCCGTGTGCATTTTACATATTTCTACACGGTTATCTTCATAAATATCCGTGTAGCTCTCACATGGCTATCTACACTGTTAGTTAAACAATAATCCGTTTACAATTCCTGATAAACGTCCGTGTAGCTCTCTCAAGGCTTTCTTCACTGATTCTTTAATAAATATCCGTGTAATAGATCCCACAGATATTTCGGGCTTCCAAAAAATTACAATAGCACACGGTTTTTGTATAAAATTGTCAAATCCGTATACAATGTGCCGTGTACAATGACCATTTCTGTAGTAGTGATTGTAATTAACTTTTTTGTTTGTTAGGTATTTTTGTAGCACCTAAGCAATACAGGTCTCTAAAAATGCAAAAGGTAATATAAAGTACTCTTACTTTTCTATTTGCATTAAATTATATGAACTTTTTCTTTGAATGACTGAAATGATTAAAGTCATACTTTTTCTTTTGAGCATTTACATAGGGTTTGATTTTAAATCTACATATTTCACCGAAAAAAATAATATTGATTGACGAGTAATTATAATTTGCCTGATTCGTTAAATTATATCTGTTGCTTTTGATTTCTATTTCTTGTACATGATATTCTACATAGTCTTCCAGTAAATCTTGCTTTTGGTTTTTATTGACAAAACGCTTGAATTTGATGAGCGGAGTATATCTAACCACTTCACATCTCCGAAAGACAAGATCTAACTTTTAAAGATAAGTACACGACAAAAATAATCATAATTTATAGACATGGAAAAGCGATATACCATCTGAAAGCCTCGTGATACATGGGTTAATTGTCCAAATAGAGACAGCGCATTTACAGGACAGAGAGGTGACAAAGTCAATGACTGCCTCCCCATCAACAACTAACTATATTAGTTAATCATTTCTTATTCTTGATTCCTACACATGAGCAGCTGGGTGCAGCGCGCAAATTGGATCTGAACTCGAATAAATCAACCGAAATAAACAAATGGACGAGACCTCGAGATCTGCATTCAGTTTGACCAATAAATTGAAGACAAATTATTAGTTGGAAGCTGGCAATTATTGGTTCGCTCGTGGCTGCGTTAATTTCTAGCCTTTTACGGTGTTGGGACGTATTTATATTATTTTCTAATTACTATATATATATATATATATATTACTTGTAAAACTGAAGTAGTAACTTCATCACACTATAGTAGACAGAAATGCAAAGCATACACTGCCATATTATACACATTTGCTCAAAATTACCACCAAATCCATGTCCAAAACAAAAAAAGTAGTTCTGAAAAAAAATTCTTCGAAAATATAATCAAATTGTACACGGTTTTACTGTATACAACCTTGTATTTATGTGCTACAACATTCTTACAAGGTTGTAAATAGTAAAACGGTGTACAATTTCATCAAATTGTACATTTAAAAAAAAAAAAAAACCATGTATGAATGTTGGGAGGCATTTTTAGAAGTTCTGGAGCGCATTTTTGGACGGGCATTTACTGATGCTCCACAATTCTACACGGTTTTACTATATAATCCGTCTGTGATGAAAGATATACAAAAATTTTCCATGTCATCAATGCGTGTGCCTTCTTGTTATAATACATCTCTCTCTATTTTTTCTAAGTCATTTCTATATCATCTCTTCCCTTCCCTGTAGGTTGTACATGGCTGTTCTCTGAGTTAAGTAAATCTAAATAGGTAAGGCTAGGGCGAGGGATAACACAAGAGAGGCGATATCTTCACCAAACAGATGATTTCTGATGACGAAATTTCGAACGGCCATAAAACGGCATTTGAGTATCCGATTTCAGCAAATTACCACTTTTCAGAAAGTTACATCGTTTTACGAAATTTAGAATTGCAAAAATACAAAGGGAAGAGCCTCAAAACATGATTTGAAGTTTCGGATTAAGTTTTTCATTTCTAATTTTTTATTTTTTTGTTCTTACCATACTTTTTCTTAGGCATTGTTCATGTAAATGTATGAAGTCTTCCAATCTAGGGTTTTTTATTTATATTTTAGTTAGAATGTTATTCATGTAACTAATAATATGTGACGTAGTTGTAATTGTTGTTTATATATTGGTAAATGTAGTGTTGAAGTGTTAATATTTGAAATTTGGTTTAGTGTTTTTGGTCTTTAGATCTAGGGTTTAATTTGAATTTAGGTCTATAGTTTGATTTGAATTCAGATCTAGGTTTCATGTCATTTTTTAAAAAAAATTCTTGAATTATACATGTTTTTTTTTTATTAAAAATCTTGTAGGATTAGTGTTTTTGTACATGGTTCGAAAACCGTGTAAAATTTAGCGATCCTATTGTACACGACTCCTGTAGACACGAATCAAAAACCATGTAAAAGTTTGTTCTTTTTACCGTGGTTAGTAGTGTTTTCTGTACTGGAGCTACTACAAAAATGGTATCTTTTAATTCTTGATTTCTAACGGTTTGAAGCATTTTTGGTCAAATTCGAAAGTGCAGAGGTGTTTGTTCTGTGAAATCGTGTGCTTTTAAAATTTATAACTCGGTTTGCTATCGGGTCATATTACAACTGCATAATTCTATCGAGTAGTATAAACGAGTGCCGATCCACAGGGAATAAGGTATAAGGTCTTGAGCGATTAAACCACAATCTTTCGAAAGGCTAGACAAAATCTGAAATCAAAGAGTTATTGTTGTGATCAAGGTATTTAGCTAAAATTAAAAGTAAGTAAAATAAAGATAGAGATGTGAATTCCTATGGTTTTGGCACACCGTTGTTACTTCAATCTGTTTTGATTCACTAGTGGAAAAAACACAAATCAGGATCGGTTAAAATTGCACATCAGGATCGGACCTACAGCCGATCCTGTTCCAGCCGATACAAGTAGTCAATCTCAACTGTATCGGTTAAACAACCGATCCAGATAGAAACAATCTGGATCGGATAATTAAGAAAAACCGATCCCGATTTATAGGTATCGGGATCGGTTTTCGTAATAACCGATCCCAACTAGTTAGAATCTGCATCGGTTAATGTTTTCAACCGATCCCGACTTGTTAGTATTTGGATCGGTTAAACAATAAACCGATCCCGAATTTTTAGTATCAGGATCAGTTTTTTATAAAACCGATCCTATATTTATTAGCTGGGCAAATTAATAATTTTTTTTTGTTAATTACAATTAAACAATTGGATCGGTTCAATAATAACCGATCCTATAATGCGTATCAGGATCGGTTAAATTACCCGATCCAATATTCTGGCCAATATATAAAATATTTTTTAAAATTACAACAAAACAACTGGATCGGTTATTAAATAACCGATTCCGATAACTATCAGGATCAGTTTTATAAAAAGAACCGATCCAGAAGGTTGTTATCACGATCTGTTGTTTATAAAGAATCAATCCTGATAGTTATCTGAATCGGTTAATAAATAAATAACCGATCCTGATTTGTTACTGTGTTTTAAAAAAATTTATTTTATATTTGACCAGCTTCCAGTATATTTTGCTGGCCTATATAGGATATCACATGCATCAGGAATTATCACAAAAGACCTATCATATATGCATCAGGAATCACCACAAATCGATACACATCCTAAATTATTACAAAAGTATCACGTTCATGCAAAGTGTACACCATATCCAAGAATTATTAAGCTCCTAAATTATTACAAATTATCACATCCTAAATTGTTTTACTTTTTTTAATGAGTACCTCCTTTAAGAAAAAGTTACACCACGAGTTGCGAATCTCGTCCATTCTGTAACCCGGGTACTTAGTGGGAAAGTCCTGCATTTTTTAAATGATATAAGAGCACAATTAAATATGTACTTAATTATATTTGAAGCAACTATGCTTACTTTTGGAAAATATATAAATATATATATACCTTCATTTTCAGAAAATCACGGAGGAAGCGATGTATTATGTCGTGCACGAACATCATGACATAATATCCACATTCCCAATTTCCACTTTGTTGTGGGCACTACATTACACATCAAGAGAGTTAAAAAATTAAACAATTATTGCACATATAGATTTTGACCAATTTTAATTTGCATCTAGGTCCCTATAATCATATCATAACCAAATTTCACTATTTTTTACATCTAAGTCCCTCGTTTAACATCACCAACTTAGCAATTTAAAACAATAAGAGGAGTTAAAAAATAAGTACTTACCCTTTGATAATTAATCTTCAAATTAGAGCATTTTCCATTTACTCCAATCATTTGGTCCAATTGGTAGGGCCTGTTGAAAAAAATACTTCCAATTCTAAGAAAAATATTAATGAAAATCTATAGATTTGACAAATGAAAGTTTGAAAAGCATACATTTTGAGCGCATTGATGATCTTCGGGTGATGTGGAACCGATT
This sequence comes from Carex parvula, assembly GCA_025461045.1. NCBI lineage: Eukaryota > Viridiplantae > Streptophyta > Magnoliopsida > Poales > Cyperaceae > Carex > Carex parvula. Next base: position 230,837 of record JAJGRW010001230.1, on the reverse strand, counting down.
TCTTACTAACGGTCTTACCGGAACAATAAACACTGGAAGAATTGAACACGTACACCTGACTCTCTCTTGGCATAAGCACGACCAAGAGCCAATGCTCTCTGCATATTAGGTTTTGTATCATCTCACATTCTATAATTTCTACGAAATGAAAGAAACTTAATAAAATTAGAATATATATATAGCACTAACAACTGATGATACGGTATGAATATCAATTTCTTGTTCCGGTTTTGTCTCAGTGCCTCCTTTATGTATTTCTCGACGTATTCTTTTGATTGGGCATGCATCACCGTCCAACAACATTTCATTTGTTTTCATGGGGTCCATGAAACCAACACGCTCATCTTCTCAATGTTCCTCCTTGTTGTATTTTTGCACATACCTGCAAAAAAAGGCATACAGGTGATCTCGATTTTTTCATTTTGGATTAAAAGTACTACATTCTACCATTATTACGAATGTTAACTCACATCATGAAGATCTGAATAATCGGTGCGGTGAGCCACTCCTCTGGTTTAACCAACGTCAAAAAATCATCTGCATTGACTACGAGGGGTTCTTCAGTGTGGAAAAGGTCAGGTGGCAGATTGACGTGAAATGCATTGTTAGGTTGGCTCAAGAACCGATCACGCAGAAGGGTATAAGACTGTGGAAAACGGCCAAAATCGATACCACCAAACATGTCTGCGCCAGTTTGTACCACATCCCCACCAGTACGAACTTTGCGTGGTTCCTGCAATTAAGATAATACATCAACTAAAACTCTACCATATAGATACAAATTTATAAGTATAAGAAGTTGTAATAATAATATGCATTTTTTACCTGATCAATGGATATCATATCCATCGGCCATGCGGTGGAGCTGCCAACGGCTGAGATGATGGTTGGCATGTCTTCATGTGGTACAGGTAGAGGGGTGTCTTCTTCACCCGAGACCACTTCATCCACCATTACCCTTGCATGGTCGGGCGGTAGAGGCCTCGTGTGAATGGTCTCTTCACAATTTACTGGAACATTAATTGTCCCCGAAGCCACTTCAACCTTCTTCCCATCTCGATGTATGAGAAGTCTGCATCCTCGTTGCGATGGCTGTACATGCTAAAAATATTCATTCAAAGGAAATAATATGTACAAAACTAAGGCATGTACGTAATAGAATTTTTTTTTATTCGAACGGAAAAATATGTATTTATTTGCGTTACCTCCATCGAGAAAAATAGGGTAGACCGTGGTCCAACTGACTGGCAGCTGCTCTGAACGGCTGTTGGGCTGTGAGCGGCTGTTGGGCTTTCCGCGAGTATTCCTCGGCCCATCAATGTTGCCATTTTCTCCTCTAACATTTCTTTCATTCTCTCCTCCATTTCTTCCTTTAATCTCGCCTTTGCAACTTGTACTCTCGCCGCCATTTCTGTCTGTATCCTATCTTCAATGTCCGCGCCAGACCCCGAAGGAATGTGTCTCCTCCTTTTTCCGCACCCCTGATATGCCTTTTTAATACCCACCAGAGCTCCAAGGCCTCTCACCCTCCCAGCATGTTCCGGATTCAGCAGAGATTTTCCTAGAACATCGTCGTAAAGATCGATGGGCAACAAGCCTTTGTTGAAAGCCTCCTGTTGTTCTTCCTGAAATGACAATGCTAACATGTTACAACATAATAAATTAGAAATGAATTTCAAGGAATGAAAATATCTAAATCCTCACAATAGTCTTGACGACTGCTTCTGTGTCCTTGTTTGGATAAAGACGTCCCTGGTCATCGGCTGAGGGCTTCGTGTGTCCTAGTGTCCATGAGACATGCCTATACTGAACAGACATATCAAGAAACTGCTCATGTGACAGTATAGTAGTTGACCCCTGGGTAGACGGATCACTACTTACTGCTTTCTCGTTTGCAATGTGCTGGAAAACTTCTTTGAGCCTATTCTGGAATTTCTCACCGCTGTACCCTCTGGATCCCAGGTAATGTTTATACTTGTTCTTGGACTGATTCTCCTTCCCCTTATTGCTTTTATTCTATAATTTACCTAAAGAAACAATTGCGGGTTATGAAAATAGTTGAACAAAGAAACAATTAGTTTCATTGAACGTTTATAGTTAAAAAAAAAAGATACCTTGAATTCATCTGACCGGCGGGACTCGACAAAGGCATCCCAATCTTGTTGTGTGATCGAGAGCTTCCCAAGGTCAGGCATCGTACCTGCGTTGACGTGCTTAGTCAGAGCTACTCTGAACTTTCGGTGCGTTTCTGCCATTTTTTGTATTATCTTCTTCTTCAAATGCGGATCATCACCATCAATATTCCAATCCATCTGCCAAACAAACAGAAATTAATCAAGGTTTACGTGAGTTAAATTCAACTTTGCTAGCTTGTGAAATTAGGACCGTGTAATTTACCTGTATTTGGTTCCATATCTTTTCCTTCACGTCGTCTTCTACCTGAGACCACTCTAGGCACGTTATAGGAACGTTCCTTCTTACCAATATCCCAAGGTGCGAGGGATATTTAGTGGTTTGCCTATTAATAATAGGCCTCCCAATTGCATCAAACTCAACATGCTTGCCGGTCTGATTAACGACGGTAGCAAGTTGGGAAGGCCCTCTTACTCGCTTCTCACCCGAAACGCGCTCGCTACCACCACCACCACCACCATCACCGCCACTAGCTTCACCAGCACCCCTAGACATGATAGGAGCAGTTCGATGACCCTCCTGGAAAAATTATACAAATTCAAACGAGCGTTATACAAATCAGTCAGTGGAGACTGATCAAAATTCCCAACCAAAAAGCCATCTGAACGGTTAGATAGAGAATAAAAAAACAACCAATTTAGAGTGAAAATTTGATTTATTTGGATTTTTCTGCTATTTTTAGTGAATTTTTAAAACTGGAGCAGTATGTGTAGTGGTGCTGTTTTTTCATATCAAATCGAATATAAATGCTAAGAATATAAATTTTTAGCTAGATATCGGCAAGGCAGCATATAACTTTGAACAATGTAAACCTTGATCCCAATATAACTTTGAACAATACAACTTTGAACAATATAAACTATGAAAAATTTTACATGCTAAAAATATAAACTATGAAAAGTATAACTTTGAACAACCAAGTCCGGTACCAGCAACAGCTTGTTGCAACACAGTAACTCAGTAATACCAAGGCCGGTACCAATTAAACGATGAACTTTGGGTTCTCAAGGCCGGTACCAGTTAAAAGGTGTTCACTAAATTTACCCGAAATTAGTGCGAAATTAGTCCGAGAGAGAGATGGAAGCACCACTGAGAGCACCGGCACCCGAGGAGAGAGGAGAGAATGCGTAGCGGAGAGGCGGCGGCAAGGCAGCTGCGTGAGCACCGTAAGACTACGAGAGTAGCGAGAGGCGGATTTTGGCAGAGAGGCGGCGGCGTAAGCCTGAGAGAGTCAGTGTTAGCATCGAGAGAGGCGGAGTGCCCCTGAGAGAGAGAGTTTAGCGAGATGAAAGAGGGAGTGAGCTCAGATCAAGTTTTGAAAATGAATTGTGGAGACCAATTTTTGCTAAGTAGCGAGAGAGGCGCCAAATAAAATCACCGCGAAAATATATCATCATCAGGATCGGTGTTTGTTAAACAACCGATTCTGTTTTTATTTTTGGTCATCAGGATCGGTTATCTTAGTAACCGATCCTGAGTACCAATGATCAAGTTCGGTTAAATTAATAACCGATCCTAATGCATACATTAATTAATCCAGTACTTTGAAAAACTAAACCCGAGTTTACATAATTTCAATGGATTTATGTAATGCATCAAATTTACATTCACATAATTTACATTTACATAATTAGCATGTGATTTGTATAATTCAAAATTTACTAAATAACACAATAAAAACATTATTAAAAAGTCTTAATATTTATGACACCTTGCATGCAACCCATAGTCAAGTAATTATAATGCCTCCTGGAAAAAAAATTAATAAACCCATTAAGTCAGGAATATTGAAGTTTTTTTTCATTTTGGAAAAGATTAAAAAAGTCTAGATATGACATACCAATAAAACATTGAATATCAATTTTTATTCAATCCATTCTCCTTCATTATGATCGTTGCGCATGTGACTTGTTTCATTATCCACAACAGTTGGTAAAGATGCCATGCCAATGGAAAAAGGAGGTATATCATCAAAATGATCGTACGCTTCTTCGTCGTCTACATTATCAATCCCGACAATACGTCTTTTCCCAGAGAGGACAACATGTCTTGAACGATCGACCGGATCAGTTATGTAGAACACTTGCGTGGCTTGTCTTGCAAGTATAAATGGATCATCCTTGTATCCAACCTTATTGAAATCCACTAAAATAAAACCATCGTTATCAACTTTAACGCCTTTACGGTTGTCGACCCATTTACACTGAAATATCGGGATCTTAAATTTTCTGTAATCTAGCTCCCAAATTTCTTCGATAAACCCGTAATACGACATCGAGGCATGTGATGGTCCGGCACCTTTAGCGATAATGTAAAATGTAAAATACTTAATGGTCTGAATAGTAAAAAATTCAATGGTCTGAATTTGACTAGTTTTGTAAAATACTTAATAAATAGTAAAAAAATTCAAAAAAATGTAAAATATGACCTCCAAGTACATTTTAATATGGAGATAATGTTGAACGGTCGGATCGACTGTTTGAACTTTGAAAATAAAAATATGTTCATTTTACAAATAGGTCCTTAGGTGCATAGAAGCATCCCTCTTAAATATTTGTGACTTACATATTATATTAATTTTTGCCATGATTCATTTACTGACCGGACAATGGAAAGCATGCAAGTTGTTCTTCAATATTTATGACTTATTTTATTTCGAGTTTTAAGTATTTATCTTTTTTTTTATTTCATGATAAAAGTTTAGGAGATTATTTTATTTCATGTTTTAATTGCATATTTTTTAAGATATGAATTCAAATCACTTGAGGTTACCTGATGGAGTACAATTGAAATAGATGGTCTAGGATTGTTATTTGAACTTGACACGAATCTCAAAGCACAATTAATACTAGCCCCGACTGAGAGTAAATCTGGACCGTCCCTTTCAATTGTCTTTAGACAAGAGCTTCAAGTGATACGGATCCCAAAAATATCGGGTAGATGGATATTAAATGCAAAACTAAATTCAGGATCGGTTAATTATAGTTTAACCGATCCAGATACTATCCGGATCGGTATTTTATATTAAACCGACGCAGATGGTACACAAACAGGATCGGTGTATAACTTAATAACCGATCCTGATACTCAAATGGCACTTAAAATGAGGAGCCTTCCCCTCTTCCCCTCTTCCCTCTCAAACCGATCAACTTCCATTCAAAAATCTGAATTTTTCTCTCCTTCAACACTCGCCATTTCTTGCAGTAGGTTTTCATTGATAACTTTCTCAAGGTTTGAATGTCCTTCCTTTCTTTGATCACTTTGTTTTCATTATTTTTTACGTTGTACATTGTATTTTCTCGTATTAGAAATGCCTCCTCGCCGTCGGTTCATAACCAGCAAGGGTGATGACTTTGCAAAGCACTTCACCAAGCGAGAGTTGAAGGAGTTCTTCTACAGTGATGACCCGGCCTTGGCACTCGTAGCTGAATGCATTCTTGATTCCAATCCTTACCTCGATCCGGATAGTGACGGTGAAGAAGTTGAGCTCGAGGTGAATGCTCGTCCAACCTTTGCTGAGATGGTGGAGTGTTTCGAGTGCCTCTTTTTGGTCATGCTCCGTTGTGAGACATGTCGCAATACATTCCATCCGGAATGTGTTGGCAAGGAGGTCAAGGAGAACAAGGACCTCCGACTTGTCAAATGGAGATGCCCAACATGCATCGACGGGCCATCAAAGTCTCTTGAAGACTAAGTTTATTTTTTTTTGCAACTAATTAAGTTTATTTTGAGATCTATATGATCTAACTTCTTATATATGGATGAATTTGTGTAATTTACTTCTTTTGGATGAACTTGTTATTTTGAGATCTATATGATCTAACTTAATTCTATTGAACTCTTTGTTTAATGGTAAGTTACCTTATTTATATTATGGTTGTTTTTATTTATGGTTGTGTGATGCTTGATTAAATTGTGATTTGGTTGGCATAATTGTTTTAATTGCATATTTGTATGTCATGTGTGAATAATGGGTGTCAATCACAAATGAGTTGCTTGAATAATTGGTGTGGATCACAAATTATATGTTTTTCAATATACATATATATCTATATCTGCCTGAAAAGGAAAAAAAAAAATGGCAGAAAGACATTAATCAGGATTGGTTTTTTACGTGTTCACCGATCCTGAAAACCATCACGATCGGTTATTTTTTAAGAACCGATCTTGATAGTCATCAGAATCGGTTAACTGTAACAACTGATCCTGTTGACTTATCTGCAATTTTTTGATTTTTTTAAAGCAAAAAACGATTATTTGTTCAAATTTTTATTTTTTCTGCTTACTATATGGCTTTATATTGAAAATGCCAAATCTGGACAACTTGACGCTCATTTAGGTTGCCAAAAGTAGGTCTGGAAGAGGGGACAAGTGGGTGGTTCTTCTCTGCTGGTGCCATTAGGGTTTACCGAGCCTAACATGAAGATAAATGTTTTAATAAGTAACATTCCGTGTTCAAGAGTTGAATGAAGGATGAAGGACCTTAAAAAAAAACAAGAGTCCGATGAAAAGTTCGACAAATTATATGTTTTTTCTATGGAATTGAAAAAATTTAAATCTTATTCTATGGAATCTAAAAATTCAAATAGAGATCAACAATCAAGATCGGTTAAATGTTAACCGATCTTGAATGTCATCTGGATCGGTGTTGTTTATAAACCGATCCTGATTGGCTTATCTTCAATTTTTTTATTTTTTTAAAGAAACACGTATGAAAAACGATTATTTGTTCAAATTTTTATTCTTTCTGCTTACTCTATGGCTTTATATTGAAAATGCCAAATTTGGACAAATTGACGCTCATTTAGGTTGCCACAAGTCTGTAGGTCTGGAAGAGGGGACAAGTGGGTGGTTCTTCTCTGCTGGTGCCATTAGAGTTTACCGAGCCTAACATGAAAATAAATGTTTTAATAAATTATATTTCATATGCAAGAGTTGAATGAAGGAGAAGGACCTTAAAAAAAAAACAAGAGTCTGATGAAAAGTTCGACAAATTATATGTTTCTTCTATGGAATCAAAAAAATTTGAATCTTATTCTATGAAATCAAAAATTCATATGTTCCTTCTATGTAGTGGAAAAAATTGGCCAGGATCGGTTATTTATTTAGCCGATCTTGAATGTTAACTGTCAGGATCGGATAAAAAAAAAACCGCTCATGATACTTGACAATCAAGATCGGTGTATTATTTAACCGATCTTGTTTATTATCTGGATCGGTATATATATAACCCGATCCTGATACTGATTATCTAGATCGGTTAAATAGGAAACCGATCTTGATACTTAACAATCAAGAGCGGTTGTCATGTTTACCCGATTCCAAAGGTATTAGTGTCAGTGTTTTAATTTAACTGATCCTGATGAGGCGATACTGTTTACACATTTTCCACTAGTGATTCTTACCTTATTTGATGTTGGTTTTCAGTTGTTGTATGAGGGTTTTTAATCCCATTTATTGATTATCACTTTCGCGTATAACCACCCCACTAATCAAGAGATCCCGTTAAGGCTTGTCTTGACTAGTGCAAGGAGATATGTGACTAGCCCAAAGGTCTCAGCCTTCACTTATCTAGGTTCTCGTATGGTCTTTTTGGGTGTCCCTATGGTAAACATGATAATGCGAGATTCGTCTGTGAATGTCGAGACTCCCATGTGCATTTTTGTTGATCCAACTAATGGTATCCTCGGCTAATTGATGGACCAAAATGGTACTACTACTTTTAAAGATTTATAAACCCTAATTTCTACTTACATTCTGATCACAACTGCATGATCCTACCATGTAGTATGATTTGGGTGTCGATCTACAGGGATAGTGTATTAGAATTCACTAGTCTAGGTTATCGGGGGTTTTTAAAAGTTTGATGTGGTGGTGCTAATTGTATTAAGGTTAGAATTAAACAGTAAATAGAGGGTCTCTAGGGTTCAGGTTCTCTCCTTCTTAATTATGCAAAGTATAAATTTCACGTCTCTCTACGTCGCATGGGCACCGTCACTGTCTCATGCGGCATAGATTGTCACACAACTACCCCACATGCGGCACTGTCACTACCCGCAGGGCTTGCTGGGTTTCTGCTTATGCAATTTGAAAGGTTTTCCGATCTTGCGATCGGCTCTGGGCTACCAAGACCAAAGTATTTTAGGTAATAATTATATTATTTCCCGATACTACCCCGTAGTTGAAGTGTTCCAAAGATCCTACCTAATCTAGATGTTTCCTAATATAATCTAAATGTATAATTTTATGCTATCATGCCAAGAAAGCCCACTGGGTTCTAACCTTAGTCTTTGAACCGTAAGCCCATGTTGAAGAACCATACTTGGCAAGCCTCGTTAGCCGAAATGCCTATAGTACTTACAAGCATTATCCCACTCACAACGGAATGCAATGACTAAACACCTATTGGTATATGGAGGGTCATTGGTATATAGTAGTCAAAACTATGTATGCAAGGACTTAATAAAAATGAATTTAAATCATAAAGAAAACTGAAATCAACATAAATAAAACATAAACATATACTAAAACAAAAAATTCGAGTAAAACCGTTACTCTAGAGATGAGAATTTTAGCTTCTTATGGCCTGGAAAAATAAAAGAAATAAAATAAAGAGAACATAGATTACAACCCAATTGAAGATGGATGAACCTCTGCCTCCTTAGATGATGCCTTCTTCTCCTGCTTGGCTTCCAATGGCTACCCTTCTCTCTCTAAGTACTCTCTAACCTAACCTAGCAATGAGGATTACTAATCTCGATTCTATGGACTTAACACAATTAAACACGCACACTAAATTCTATTACAAGAGAGGTATTTATAGCTTTCCTAATATGAGAGATGGAGCAGTGGAAGTAGTGGAGGCGGTGGAAACTTGGAGTGCACTTCAAGTTTAGATAGATGAAGCCAAAAATAGCTATAAAAGCTTGGTTCCGAAGCAATCGCGTCCTTCCAGACAAATTTTGCCAAAAATAACATCAACGGTGGATGATCTGATCCCAAGAAAACAGTCCACGGATCTTGCGACCTAAGGTTATGCCGCATGCAGCATAAAGGAGGCTGCACGGCTTCCTCACTTAGCGGATTTTTAGTATTTTTTTCCATTTCACATGTTGTGCACTTCGTGTGAGGTGTTGCAAGTTCCATGTGATGTCCTGTTTTGATGCTATCTTCGGAAATCGCATAAATGTGACACTTTTGCTCTGTTTTTGGCCTAAATATGCAACGTTCTCAAAAACCTACCAAAAAGACCTAAAAACATATTTGCGGTAAATAAATTGGGAAAATTGGCTACTTTGCATTCGCTTTTTGCCATTTTCCGGAAGAAAAGATAATGATTTTCGCTATATGTTTTGGCTTCATCATTAAGGTTTCCACATACTAATCTAGTATTTTATTCTCCCTTATCCCAATTCAATTAGCCCAAAGATGACGAACTCTCATGTGTGGCCATCACATGATGGTCTAGACTAACAAACAAGATCAAGTAAGATAGAACATAAAGCACGAAAGCAATAAAACAACAAAAGACTAAACAATGGTCAAACAAAAATATATATCAAAGCATCATGAGTAACAAGATTTACTGCCAACCGTAAGAATCTAAACTTAGCCGCGGAATGGTATGTTTACAAAGAGATTGAGAGAAAGATACAACCATACACAAAGTACCCTCCTACTTTGTCTCTACACACTCCTCTCTTCTCACTTAATGAAATAATAAAACAAAAGATACAAATATGCGTTTCTGTCCAGTCCAGAAGGCTTATATAGGAGTGGGGGGGCGCCTGGAGATAAGTCGATCCAAGTTATTTGATCAGGTTACAGCTGGCGCAGTTATTCACCAAGGAGGTCTCGGATACAGTCCGTATTAGCTAATAAGAACCGTACTCCCACTGTGTCGCTGAGAGAGATAATGCGTATTCGGCCATCTTTGGTCTATACTAAGGCTCTGGTCCGTATTGGTGAATACAGCCCATACCAGAGCCTTAGCCGATGAGCTGCACTATTCCGATCGACCTAATTCTTGCTCTAAATGATGTAAATAGCCCCAAAATATGTTTCCTGCACTAAAACACAAAGTTGGGCAAAAGTATCCTTTTTTATGGATTAATTAAACATAAATGTGAGAAAATAAGACAAAACCTAAGCCAAAACCCTATGTAATTCACTATCAATTTGAGCTTGATCACGCCTCCCAACTTAAATTGTTGCTTGTCCTCAAGCAACGAATTCCCAACTGGTCAAAGGTCTAGTCTAGGTTAACCATACAATCTCAAGGACTTCGTATAAATTAATTTAGAACTCGGACTTGTTACAATTGATGTAGTTTTCAAAAATTTAGAACTTCAAAAATATTTATGGCCACTCCCTTGAACAATTTATTCACTGCATGATTGACCTAATTATATACAAAAATTAAAATTTGGAGGTTTTATCGAGCATATTGGTAACCAGTCTTGTGTAGGCACCCGTACTCATTTTTTTATCCTCCATCTTTTATTATATTTTTTTTTTTCTGATTTTTTTTGTATTTTCGTATTTTTCTGAAAAAATTGCAAAAATAAATATTTTTGTGTCACAAGTACCATGATTGCACACAATTCCAGGTATTCATTCATACGAGAAATTATTACATAGTTTCGCTAGGGGTCTATCTATAATAAATGGTTATTCTAGAAATGGGAGTGGATGTGCAAATTGCACAAAATTGTGGCATTGGGAAGAGAGAGATGCACCAACAGAGAGCGGGAACCCATAGCTATTCGGTAAGGAAGAGGAAGAATCAATGGGAGATCTACGTCTGCAAAGGAGGTGACGGCGCTTCATCCCTCAGCACTGATCCTTGTGGGAGCACCTCCTCCAAGATGATTCCCTAGAGGAGGAGTCGCTGGAAGAAGCTATCGGAGAAGCAACCATGGTGGCCGCAGAGAGAGATTTGGATATCTTCATGGATTCCAGATCAGAGAAAAAAGATGACATATGGTGTGCAGTACGTGTGGCAATAGGTGTGGCGAGTACATCTATACCTAAATTTAGACTTCTACACTTGAAAAATAATGTATTTAAACAAATGAAAACAGATTATTTAATTGAAGAGTTGATATTCAATCCGAAAATTTATTTTTTAATCATAGACATTGCTGGATCAGGACATTTACGTTCTTTTAATATTAGAATGAAGATATATATAAGTACCTTGTTTTGTTTTGCTAGTTGTTACTTCCATGATGTATTCTTTGTGTTGATATGTTGAAATATTGTTTGTGTATGTTTTAAATAATTTTTGAATTATGGATGTTCAATATTGTATGTTTAATGGCTAGCAAATATGGATGGTAGCCAATTATTAATAGATTATTAATAACATATAGAAATTAGAGATAGTTCTTAAAAAATGTGTACAAGGCTAACATACATAGTTTGTAATAAGATCCTTACAAAAAATAACTTAGCAACCAAAGGCTGGAATAGAGATCAAACTTGTTTGATGTGTACTGAAACTGAAATAGTCAATCACCTTTTTTTGAACTGTGCCATGGTTCAACAAATCTGAATCTGGTTAGGTAAAAGCCAGGAGATTATGCACCAATGGCATACCTTTGAAGATATGATTAATTTTGCTTTACAACTCAACCCTTTACAAAGATCTAGTTTTTTTATGGTATTAAGTGCTTTATGTTGGACTGTTTGGAAACATAGAAATGATCTATACTTCGACAATTGTGCTCCTAAAATAGCCAGATCAATGATAATACTGATTAAATCCTTGGTTTTATATTCGACAGCACATCTCAACGCCAAAACTAAGATGGCAGCTGAGGAGTGGCTTCAAGAGGTGGAGGATGCAATTCCCTTGGATCAGTACATGCCTTTGCAATTCCCTTCTGAGCATCTCCCCTATGAATGATGAAGCAAGAGCATTATCACATTTTGACTAATGTAGTTATACCCAGCCCATTACTTTGTGACTTAGTTAGTGCAAACTTATCTTACTTTTGTTGTTTAGCTATTTCCAAAACTTGGTATATTTCCTAGCTATTATGCGTGTTATGTTGCTATGGACATCTGACTCATCTCTCCAGTATCGGAGGCTCAGTCTATGGTTTGTAATTATTATATTTAGTAATGAAATGGGCCCTGCCTTTTAAAAAAAATACATGGTTTGTATTTACCAACCATCTATGGTTTCCAAAAATCATAAATGGTTCATATGAACTTGTAAAAATCACCTGTTTCAGTGCCTTTTTTTTTTAAATTTGACATGGTTCACTTGTATCAAAACTGTGTATGTTAATGTTGAAAATAATCCAAGTCAGCAGGAAAGTGCATAAGAAATACAGTTTTTAGAAGTTTCGGTTTAGGTGCAGTTTTTATTTCTATTAAGAATTAATTATAAACTAGTTAATTAAACTTAGGCAGCAAGTTTTCTGTTTAGACATGTGCAGGAAGTAGTGGGTAGTTTCTATATTTAGTTTGTCATGTAGTGAGTTGGTTATAGGTTAGTTATAGCAAAGTTAGTGGGGTTAGTGGATGCCTAAAAATGGCAGCACTTGTAATAGAGTTAGTGGGGTGCAAAATTAGTTATATGCACCATCTTAAATACCATGTATGTTTCTGTTAATGAATCAATGGAGTTGTGAGAAAAATTCTGCTGTATTATGTTTCTCTTTTCCGAAAAACTTCCAACAAAATTGGTATCAGAGCCAAAGGTGAGAGATCAGGGCAGATCCGACCATGGCCGACGCAGGCAACAACACCATTAGCATGTCAAATCAAATGGTACCTTTGTTCAAGGGTGAGAGTTACGAATTCTGGAGCATCAAGATACGAACTATGCTGAAATCTCATGGCTTGTGGGATCTAGTAGACAAGGGAATACCGAATCCTGATCCAACACCGAACGACACAGCCAAGCGAGATGCAAAGGCGCTCTTCTTCATTCAGCAAGCCGTACACGAATCGGTGTTTGCGAAGATCGCAGCAGCAGAAACAGCAAACCAGGCCTGGACAACTCTAAAAACCGCATTTCAGGGAAGTTCCAAGGTGGTAGCCATTAAGTTGCAGGGTTTGAGACGGAAGTTTGAGACATTGAACATGAAACAAGGCGAGTCAGTTCAATCCTTCTTCACGCAAGTTACAACAATAGTCAACCAAATCCGAAGCTGTGGAAAAGATCTTCCAGAAAAGACGGTGGTGATGAAGGTGTTGCGCAGCCTGACAACCAAGTTTGATCATGTGGTAGCAGCGATTGAGGAATCCAAAGATCTGTCCACCTACACGTTTGATGAGTTGATGGGATCACTGCAGGTCCATAAAGTTCGTCTCAACCGATCAGAAGTGAAGGACGACACCAAAGCTTTCTATACTAAGGGCGATTCCTCAAGAAACCAACAGCAAAGCAGAGGTAGAGGCCAAGGTTACAGCAGAGGTCGAGGCAGTCAAAGCGGCAGAGGCAAGCCGAGTTACAATCAACCGCATTCTAATCAACCGAAGAAAGATGTAGAATGCTACTACTGTCACAAGAAAGGGCATATGCAAGCCGATTGCTACAAGAAACAGAGAGAAGAAGGTCAAGACGTGGAGTGCTATTACTGCCACAAGCCCGGTCATGTGCAGGCCGACTGCTACAAGAAGAAAAGAGAAGAAGGACAGGCAAGTTTTGTTGAAGAGAAGAGCAATCAGCCACGGTTGTTCATGGCCAAAACCAATGAAAAATCAGATGTGAGTCAAATCTGGTTTTTGGACAGCGGGTGCTCAAACCATATGACGGGTTTCAAACATCTATTTGATGAATTAGATGAGTCATACAAGAAGGCAGTAAAGCTTGGTGACGATAAAGAGATTCATGTTGAAGGAAATGGAAGAGTAGCCATACAGACCAGCAGTCACAATACACGGATGCTACATGATGTGTACTATATTCCTCAACTGTCCCAAAACCTACTCAGCATCGGTCAGATGATGGACAGCGGATGTACCATAAGTTTGAAGGTGACAATTGCAGAATTGTAGATGCAGCCACGGATCAGACGATGGCAACAATCAAGAAGACACAAAACAACTTGTTCCCTCTAGAGATAGCCAAGGTGAAAGACAAGGCACTTGCAGCCAAGGAGATTAGTTCCAGCGAGCTATGGCATTTAAGGTATGGTCATCTAAACATGAATGGTTTGAGATTGTTGAATCAAAAGAAAATGGTGAATGGGTTACCCGAAATTGGTGAAATCGGGTTATGTGAAGGATGTGTGTTTGGCAAGCAATCGAAGCTACCATTTCCAAAAGATCAGTCGATGCGTGCAACCAAGGTACTCGAGTTGGTGCATACTGACTTGTGCGGGCCTATGGAGGTTGAATCAATGGGAGGAAGCAAGTATTTTATGCTGTTTATTGATGATTATAGTAGGATGACCTGGGTTATTTCCTTAGCTATAAAAGTGAAGCGTTTGGGCTGTTCAAAAGGTTCAAAGCCATGGTAGAGACGCAAACAGGGGCTAGGCTGAAAGCTCTAAGATCAGATCGTGGTGGTGAGTTTCAATCAAAAGAATTCAAGCAGTTTTGTGAGAAAGAAGGGGTGCTACAGCAGCTGACCACTCCATACACACCTGAGCAAAACGGTGTAGCTGAACGTAAGAACCACACGGTAGTAGAACTAGCAAGAAGTATGCTGAAATCTAAAGGTATGCCGAATAGTTTTTGGGCTGAAGCAGTAGCAACAGCGGTATATGTTCTAAATCTGTCACCAACCAAGGCAGTGATGGACAAAACACCGTTTGAAGCGTGGTTTGAAAGGAAGCCCAGTGTGGGGCATTTGCATGTTTTTGGGTGCATTGCTTACACTCTCATAACTACACAAAACCGAAAAAAACTGGACTCAAAATCTGAAAAGTGTGTGTTCATTGGGTATTGCATACAATCTAAATGTTATAGGTTGTTTAATCCGGTGACAAAGAAGATTATAGTCGGTAGAAATATCATGTTCGATGAGAATACTAGTTGGAGTTTTTCTATGGAGGAAGACAACACACCATAGCAGAAATAGAAGAGGAAGAAGAAGAAGGCAGCAGTGAGCAGCCGCAAAGCAGTCCAAGCTCGAGTAGTACATCACATCAGATGGTTGATCCGGATACACAAGGAAGAAAGGTACGATCCTTACAAGAATTGTATGAAGCAACTCAGGTTTTGTATGTAGCAGATCCATTGTCCTATGAAGAAGCCGTAGAAAGAAAGGAATGGGTGCAAGCAATGAAAGAAGAAATGAGTTCAATCGAGCAAAACCAAACCTGGAAGTTGGTGGAATTACCAAAAGATCGCAATGCAATTGGAGTTAAATGGGTTTACAAAACTAAATTTGGTCCAGATGGTAGTGTACTAAAATGCAAAGCGAGATTAGTGGCAAAATGATATGTGCAAAAGCAAGGCATAGACTATGATGAGACGTTCTCCCCGGTGGCCAGATTTGAAACGGTTCGGTTGTTGATTGCAATGGCTGCCCAATTGAGACAACCTATCTATCAATTTGATGTGAAGTCAGCATTCCTCAATGGTGAACTAAAAGAAGAGGTTTATGTTGAGCAACCGGAAGGGTTTGTGGTGAAGGGCAAAGAACATTGGGTGTACCGTTTGTTCAAAGCATTATACGGCTTGAAGTAGGCCCCTCGTGCATGGTACAGCAAGATTGATGCACATTTTCAGAAATTGGGATTTGAGAGAAGCAAGAATGAGCCTAATCTCTATGTCAAATGCAAAGAAAAAGGAGGTTTAACAGCGGTATGTCTCTATGTTGATGATATGATTTATTTTGGCACAGATGAAGCAATGGTGAAGGAGTTTAAAGAGCAAATGATGCGTGTGTTTGAGATGACCGATCTAGGAGAAGTGCATTACGTTCTAGGTCTGGAGGTTGAACAAGAGAAGGGGAGAATCTTTGTGTCCCAATGCAAGTATGCAAGAGACTTGGTAGAAAAGTTTGGATTTAAAGATTGCAATCCCGTACTAATTCCAATTAATACAAACGAGAAGTTGACAGCTATTGATGGAACCGAAGCAGCAGATGCAACTCAGTTTAGGAGTTTGATGGGAAGTCTGTTGTACTTGACGCACACAAGACCAGACATCACACATGTAGTTGGAATGGTTGCGAGATACATACAGAATCCAACTAAACAACACATGGGAGCAGCAAAGCGAATTCTTAGGTACATTGCAGGTACAACAAGCTATGGTCTGTGGTACAAGGGTGTTGATGAACCGTGTTTGACAGGCTACAGCGATAGTGACTGGGCAGGTAGCATAGATGATCGAAAAAGCACAACAGGTCAGGTGTTCTTCTTTGGCAACAGCGTAATAAGTTGGAATTCGAAGAAACAGTTAACAGTTGCACTATCAACTGCAGAAGCTGAGTACAATGCAGTAACATCAGCAGCATGCCAAGGTGTATGGTTAAGGCGCTTATTGAAAGAGTTAGATTGTGAGCAGAAAGGTGCAATAATACTCTATTGTGATAATCAGTCGACAATTGCAATTAGTAACAACCCGGTGCATCACAACAGAACGAAGCACATAGACACTCGGCTCCATTTCATACGAGATCTGATTGAGCAAAAGATGATAGAGTTGCAGTATGTGAACACGAACCAGCAAGTTGCAGATGTGCTGACCAAATCACTCACACATGAGAAGTTCAACTGGTGTCGAGACATGATGAATATGCTGGACTTTGGATTAAGGGGGGGTGTTGAAAATAATCCAAGTCAGCAGGAAAGTGCATAAGAAATACAGTTTTTAGAAGTTTCGGTTTAGGTGCAGTTTTTATTTCTGTTAAGAATTAATTATAAACTAGTTATTAAACTTAGGCAGCAAGTTTTCTATTTAGACATGTGCAGGAAGTAGTGGGTAGTTTATATATTTAGTTTGTCATGTAGTGGGTTGGTTATAGGTTAGTTATAGCAAAGTTAGTGGGGTTAGTGGATGCCTAAAAATGGCAGCACTTGTAATAGAGTTAGTGGGGTGCAAAATTAGTTATATGCACCATCTTAAATACCATGTATTTTTCTGTTAATGAATGAATGGAGTTGTGAGAAAAAATTCTGCTGTATTCTGTTTCTCTTTTCCGAAAAACTCCCAACAGTTAATACTCCATAGACACAGTTCCACAACCCTGTACAATGTATCAATCTTTTCATACATGATGTAGAGATCTTCCCAGCTTTTTTTGTTGCATTGTTGGGCAATCTGATAGACAGTGGTTTCGGTTTCTTCCTCCCCCATGTAAACTTCTTTTTTGGGATAGGGGTGTGATGAGCTGGGTTGTTGACAGGGTCGTACACCCATTTCTCTGCATTCTTAACAGGTACACTGCTCTGGCCCTTAGTGAGCAACTTAAATCTCTCTACTTTTGCTAGGATGGTTTCAGCTTCATCCTCATCTTCACTGGGTTGTTGTGGTGGAACTGGTGTGTTTGCCTCAGCGTCACCATGCCCCTGCTGAGATACAGGTGACACAGTGGCTGGCATTGGTGAAGGGTTGTCAGGGATAGGAATAGGAGAATTAGGCTCAACGACAGCTTCTGCTGCATCAGGCAACACTAGTTCTGGCCCTGGAACTGGTACTGGATCATGATGACCATATTGCTTGGCCCAGCCCCCTGATCACCAGCGACTCCTCTTATGTGTGCAGCCCATGTAAGTATATCCAGAACCTCATCTACAAGTTCTTCCTCTACTGACATATCTATTGGATCTTTCCTCTATCCTCAACAGGGATTTCTGCATTTACCAGTACATGATCTACCATTCTCAGAGGAGGTTGTGTTGGCAATTGAGCAACAGGGTTGGTGTCTGGCAGGTGAACCATACGCACACTCCCTCCCCCCTGTGGTCTGGTGCTATGAGTGTGGTTGTCATTGTTCATTCCCCCTGTTGCTTGGCCAATGCCCGGCCCCCTTCTCTTACTTTCCCCAAATTTAGTGCCGTTAGGATATGGTCTACCTTGTTTACGTCTAGCCCAAGCATTTAGACCCTCAGTTTGTTCAGTTTCAATTTCATTATCTATATTACACTGAGACATTACTCCTGCTGGATCGTGATAAGGTACCAGTTGAGATTTAGGTAATAGTTCAAGATCACAGACGGCAAGGTTGACCCGCACAAATCTAACATCATACCAGCTCTGTGTAGCGGGATCAAATTTCTTGCACAAAGCCCGTGATTTTGAATTTTTTTACTATTTTTTTCGATGGGCTGTTTTTGGATGGTCCAGAATGTTCAGATTAAGTGATTTTCGAAAAAATATAATATTTGGTTTGCAAGTACATATTCATTTTATAATCATGTTGAACGGTTCGGATCGACCGTTAGAATTTTGAAAAGTCAAATTTTGAGCCGTAGCACGGACCCCATCTGTACTATGCATAGCACCATAGCCTCACTCTTATGTATATATCCTATATCTTTTATAAAAATTTCACCTAAATTGCAACAATAATTCTGCTTCTTTCATGTATTGAAATTGCAACGTCCTTGTTAATAACAAACAGTATGTATCAAAGATCGATCTATTTGCTGGCCGCATGTAATTACTTTATTTGTCCACTACACAGTGATAACGATTGTGAATACTGGTTCCGTTGGTTCGCTGAAATTTTTAGTAATATCCTCAATTACAAAAAAAAACACAAATGCCCTCGATTATTTTTTCCAAAATGTCCCAACCCTTGAGAATCCTAGCAGTCCACTACTGACAGAACTGCCAGGAATCATGACGGTTTTGTTCAGTAGTGGACTGCCAGGATCCCTGGCGGTTCTGGTATTTTTTTAAACAAAAAATTCCAAAAATGAATACACTAAACTAAAATTTTGATAAAACACTAAACTAAATCTCGGTGACTGTCGGTTTTTTTATAAAACACAAATACCCTAGATTTGAATACAAATAATGCTAAACTAAATTTCGAAATGAAAACATTTACATGAATAATATTTGAACTAAAAATGAAAATATTACAAAAAAACTCAAAATCTGAGACTTCATACATTTACATGAAAATAAAAATAAAAATATGGTAAATGACAAGAATGAAAACATAACAAGAACATAAAAAATTAGAAGGCACAAAACATAATTGCAAAAGTAAACTAAAGTTTTGAGGTTTTTCTTTTGTTTTTTGCAATTCGGACTACGTCATTTGCCCAATTGAACAATATCTTTTTAGAATCTATATCTTCTTCTCACAAGTTTTCAGAAAAATGGTCATACGCTGAAGTTGTATGCTTGTAACCAATCAAAAATTGAGTATTGGGTACAAATTTGAAAGTGAATTGAGTATTAAAAAGACCCCAAAATTATGTATACAAAATACTCAACACTTGGTGAGTCGTGTAGAGGCTTGAGCATGGTGTACCAAGTGCTTGGTGCACACAAAATGAAGGGGTCAGAGCGCCTGAGCGCTGAGTTTTAATTTTGGCCCCGGGTTTGGGTAAACTGGGTTCTTGATACACCGAGTCATTGACAACTTGGCGCATGGGGTTTAAACTAGATGAAAAACACATGCAGAAGCTGATCTGTGGGTCCCACCTTGTTAGAGTTAGTTTGCACACCCAAACCATACCCAGATAGCCCAGTCTAATTTCTAGGGGTACTCCATGCCACGTGGCACCAATCAGAACTTTGAATTTTGTGAATTTCATAACTTTTCAACCATTTTGATATAGGAGATGTATTGTATACCAAAATTCATGGTTTCTTGTGCTGAATATAACCATGCCTTTTATTTGTGGGGTTGATCTTCTATTTTGTGGCTTTGTACCAAGTTAAAATATTATCGAACTTCTAATTGGCCAATTTGTTAATTAAATAACATATTTGTCCAATTTAATTGAAATCCCAACTTTTTAGGGTATAACAAGATCATGTATTCGATTATCTTATACAACTTGTCATGTCATTTGTAATAGTTTGTATCTTTGACTTGATTTGACATTCAGACGTAACAATTTATTTGCATACATCTCAAACAAAGAAACTGTAAAATTAAATATTTATATGTTTTGCAAATTAGTCAAACAACACACACAATACTTTACTTGCAATAACACCTCTCCTCGTACTTGCAATACTCACAGACATATCCATTCAAATTTTTCAATCCCCAATTGACCAAAATAATCTTCAAAATCACAAATTACCCAAACCACCGAAACACCACAGAAATATAAGTTTGAAAAATTCCAATCAGAAATTGAAATTGCCAAAATAAAACTTATGTTGAAATTAAACTTGGTTTCGGAAATGTTTGGCACAGAAAAAGTCTTCAAGACTTGGGGATGGTGTATGCGCGGAGCACACAAAAGCCAAAATCGCCGCTCAAAAAGTAGCAATGCGGTTCACGAACTGAACCCTCAAGCACTGTCACACATGCCAACAAACTTGAAACCCTCAAACAACTGTGTAATAACTCTAAAATCACCAAATAACCACCGGCGATCAAGATGGCTCTGGTACCAATTTGTTAGAGTTTCTAAGAACAGATCAGAATTGAAAGAGAAACAATTGACAAAATTTTTGAGGAAGCTTAATTGTATTTTTTGACTTCATATTACATAGAGTGCAAATATAGAGTGCAAATGATTTATTTATAATAATATAAATAACTAAAATGAGAAACTTATATATAGATTCTTCCTAAAATACTCTATATATTAAAAACTAAAAATTACTACTTAATATAGCCTTCAAACATGAGCCTGCTATTCCTGACACTCTGCTAAATCAAGTCTGATGTAAATAGATAGTGAGATGAGAAACTTACACAACAATTAAATTTCAATTCAGCTCTATAAAATGTGATTTGTTATTTATAAGCTGTATAATTGGTTGGATATAAAGTAAAATCTCTGTTAAATTTTGTGAGAATTACAAATGGCATGCCGGGTTTATAACGAAACTAAAAAAACCACTAAGGAGTGGAACATGACCGGATCATGTATTATCCAAAATTGGGCATTTTAAGGGATTCAAATGATCTTTCATCTATAGCAGAGAGCAGATCCTGTCCGAAATCTGCTGAGCTGAGATCTTTCGTTTTGAATTGAGCTATGTCTTTGATCTGTTTGGGCCTTCCGGCCCGTCTAATTATAAGGAAAAAAAAAAAACCAACATGAAATTCAGATTTAGGCTTTTTTGGGCTTGTGCTTTTTGGGCATCAAATCACCTCAGGCGTTGGCGGAGAATATGAAATTTAATGCTTGGTTTGATTATGTTGGAAATTCTATAAAAAGGCCGAGCTAAAATAAAATGTTCAATGTGGGCTAATAAACGATTAATTAACTTATACAAACGCCATTAATACAATAATGGGAATTAACTATCAAACAAATTCGGGATGGTTATGTAATGTTACAAAATGATGTATTACTGTCTTGTTTTGTTTTTTAGTACATTTTTTTCTTAAGGGTTAATTGTAATTTACTTTTTTGTTTGTTAGGTATTTTTGTAGCACCTAAGCAATACAGGTCTCTAAATAATGCAAAAGTAATATAAAGTACTCTTACTTTTCTATTTGCATTAATTCATATGAATTTTTTCTTTGAATGACTGAAATGATTAAAGTCATACTTTTTTCTTTTGAGCATTTACATAGGGTTTGATTTTAAATCTACATCTTTCACCGAAAAAAATAATATTGATTGACGAGTAATTATAATTTGCCTGATTCGCAAAATTATATCTGTTGCTTTTGATTTCTATTTCTTGTACATGATATTCTACATAGTCTTCCAGTAAATCTTGCTTTTGATTTTTATTGACAAAACGCTTGAATTTGATGAGCGGAGTATATCTACCACTTCACATCTCCGAAAGACAAGATCTAACTTTTAAAGATAAGTACACGACAAAAATAATCATAATTTATAAGACATGGAAAAGCGATATACCATCTGAAAGCCTCGTGATACATGGGTTAACTGTCCAAATAGAGACAGCGCATTTACAGGACAGAGAGGTGACAAAGTCAATGACTGTCTCCCCATCCAACAACTAACTATATTAGTTAATCATTTCCTATTCTTGATTCCTACACATGAGCAGCTGGGTGCAGCGCGCAAAATTGCGATCTGAACTCGAATAAATCAACCGAAATAAACAAATGGACGAGACCTCGAGATCTGCATTCAGTTTGACAAATAAATTGAAGACAAATTATTAGTTGGAAGCTGGCAATTATTGGTTCGCTCGTGGCTGCGTTAATTTCTAGCCTTTTACGGTGTTGTGACGTATCTATCTATGTATCTAATTCTTGATAGGATCTGCACTGTTCATCTACAGTACAATCTACAGTGTGCATGACAATTGGGTCCCACTTTGCAGTGCCACAAATTCACTTTTTCTCTAGAAATTTCGGTCCTTTCCTCCAGCAACCCTTCTCCCCTTTCTTTCCCCTATCACCTTCTCCAAAAATTCTCCAAATTTTTGTACTCTCACAAATATTGCTCTCTTTCTCCATCACCTTCAAAACCGTTCTCTTTCTCCTACAATTTCTATTCTCCACCACGACAGAAGGCTCCGTCCGTCTCACAAATTTCATTTGCCTCGATCGGTCTCTGCTCTCTGCACCTGGCGCGACAGAAAAACCAACTTCTTTTGGCGCGACAGAAAGAACAACTTCTTTGGCTCGATTTGCTCCCGTCGGTCTCTACAGCTCGCGCAACCAAAAAACCCCACTTATTTGTCATGATTATCCCTTTCTTGATCGTTGTCAGTTTGTCTCTTAAGGTATGATATCAAATTGTTTTCATTTTCTTTTATCCCTTCTTTAATACCACTGAATATTACTTAATTTCAGCCTTTGTTCGATTTAAGGGTTCAGAGTTTATAATTGTGTTTCAATTTTATTGTTTAGGATTTAGAAGAAATTGTTTGCACAAGTGATTGGTTCAAAGTTTGTACTTCACCTCTCCATTAAATTATTGCAGTTTTAATTAGGAAAAGGTAAATAAAAATGTACCGGTATTTGTCCATGACCAGAGATGCAATCTAAAACTTTAACATATGTTATATATTGTTAGATTACAAAATTATATACTTTTTGGGTTGTTATGTTTGATTTGTACACATGATGTTCAAATCACAGTGTAATCCTAATTCATACTTAGACCAAAATGTCACTTTCTTCTAAACTGGTCATTCCGTTAGAGTTTGGAATCCAAACCAATTACTAAAATATTTGGGTTTGTCTCTTAATTAAGAAGAAATAAATTTCTGATTTTGTCAAGTATCTCTTATTCCTAAACATTTTGTTTTTAGATGTGTATGTCTTATAATATTTGTGATAATTCTGATTCAATTTTTAGGTGTAAGGTTTAACAAATTACTATGGTGTTTGTTATTAGTCGTTTCAAATATGGATACTAAGCCAAATAATGTATCATTCTTAACTACAAGTTGTTTATTTAAAGATAGAAAAATCAATTCATCAAAATTGATGAATGACCCTGTTAGTGTGTGTGCATTTGAATTTAAAGTTCTTTGTTTTGAATTCCTTTTCAATTTCAAATTTGCTGCTGGAATTGTTGCAATTGCCCGAGCTGTTTCTTTCCTTAATTGCAAAGTTTCAGGTTTGTAATCTACATCCCTTCGTATACTTATTAGCTTTCAAGTTCACATCAGTTATAGCAGAAAAAAAAAGCTTCACCAATATTCATACATGACCGTGTTAGGCTTGATTTTCCACGTATCTTTTGCACTTTCTCATCATTTTTGTGTCATTCTGATTAGGATCTAATATATTCCTGATGCAGTAATAAATATTTTAGCAACTGCAGATTTTTTTGGATATGCAACAAAGTGAATTTGAAATAAAAAAGTAAATGGTGTTATTCAGTGTAACAAAGTTTACAATACATTAAGTTCTCTGTGTTGCTATTGGGTATTGGAATAAAAAAAGCAACCAATAACGTTCGCACGGGTTCATTAATCTCATTGTAAATCTAATGTACCTATACTTCTCACCCCCCCCCCCCACACAGCTTTTTTTCTCTTTTAAAAAATCTAATTTCAACAAGAATATAAAAAAGTAGGACTGATTCCTTTGCAGCTGCCGTGTACTGCTTCTCTTCCCTATCTCGGTGAGAATTTTAACATATATTGCTATCTCTTCTCTTTATATATAAATCCTGTATTTTTTTATATCTTTTCTTCTAATTTGTTAAAAGGATATTTCCACATATTTACAACTCATCTAAATCAATTTTCATTGAATATTTTACTAATATGGAACTAAATTGCCAACACCTTGTTCAACTCAAAAACACTTTTTAAATGATTCACTCATCACATTATTTAGCTTATTCATTGATACTAATTCAATTATTGACAACAACAACTATCTGTAATAGGGTCTCTATTCCTTCGTTACCTTTATTTGAACTCTGCAAATTCCTGTTACTACAGCTCTTGAGGTATTCCTTTCATCCTTTTTTATTTATATATTTTTTATTTTCTTAGTTTTGTTCTACAACATTAAAAACTTTTCTCATGGTAGACAACAATATATTTTTCTGCTTAGACATCAACACTTCCAAACTTTTTCATGAATTTTACACTTTTCTATCTCTCTTTTAAAAAATAAAATTTCAATAGGAATAAAAAAAAGTAGGACCGATTCCTTCACAGTTGCTATGTACTGCTTCTCTTCCCTATCTAGCTTGGTGAGAATTTTAACATATATTGCTATCTCTTCTTTTTATATATAAATCCCATTTTTTTGTATGCCTTGTCTTCTAATTTGTTAAAAAGATATTTCCACATGTTTACAACTTATCTAAATTAATTTCATTAAATATTTTACCAATATGGAACTAAATTGCCAACATCTTCATCAACTCAAAAAAACATTAGATTGCAAATGTGATTCAAATATGTCAAATTTGCATGCATGGTACATGTAAATATCATGCCCTTTAGAAATAATGTTTGAAACCCCAATTGTAAAGCATGTTATGAAGCCACAAATAAAAAAATAGAATCGAGGTTTGACAATTTTTGGCAAAAGCTGATTCATTTCCTTTCCAATTGGGAGCTCAACACTACATCAAAGATTGTAAATCATATTTGAATAAACATATCAATTTGACATTGCAAAGCAAACTAACTCATATTCTCATTTTGAACAGTTGTGAAAGTAGCAAAGCAAAGGAGAAAGAAGAATAGTGATGCCGGTCGTCATAAAAAACCTTTTGACTTATTTTGTTAACTGTGAATAATATTTGTGTTGATACACCCGTCAACAAAGTAGTTATCACTATGTTTGGAAGATTTGTCTCAAAGAGATAACACACTTTCATAAAGTAATTATCCCTCTTCCAAAGATATCTTATAGACTAATCTTAACTATAACATATTGTAAAGTTTTTGTTGTAACAAGATGAAAGACATGATTATAACTGGCACAATGTTTGTAATATATCTATGAAACTTAGGAATATGTATTGTATGTATCTTTTATATTAATATACAAAACTTTCTTCAAATACTTCTTCATGTGTCGAAAACATTTGCCGAAGCAACGCGAGGCCTTTGCCTAGTTTATATTATTTCTAATTACTATATATATATTACTTGTAAAACTGAAGTAGTAACTTCATCACACTATAGTAGACAGAAATGCAAAGCATACACTGCCATATTATACACATCTGCTCAAAATTACCACTAAATCCATGTCCAAAACAAAAAAAATAGTTCTGAAAAAAATTTCTTCGAAAATATAATCAAATTGTACACTGTATACAACCTTGTATTTATGTGCTACAACATTCATACAAGGTTGTAAACAGTAAAACCGTGTACAATTTCATCAAATTGTACATTTTTTTTTAAAAACCATGTATGAATGTTGGGGGCATTTTCAGAAGTTCTGAAGCGCATTTTCGGATGGGCATTTACTGATGCTCCAACAATTCTACACGGTTTTACTATATAATCGGTCTGTGATGAAAGATATACAAAATTTTCCATGTCATCAATGTGTGTGCCTTCTTGTTATAATACATCTGTCTCTATTTTTTCTAAGTCATTGCTATATCATCTCTTCCCTTCCCTGTAGGTTGTACATGACTGTTCTCTGAGTTAAGTAATCTAAATAGGCAAGGCTAGGGCGAGGGATAACACAAGAGAGGCGATATCTTCACCAAAAAGATGATTTTCGATGACGAAATTTTGAACGGCCATAAAACGGCACTTGAGTATCCGATTTCAGCAAATTACCACTTTTCAGAAAGCTACGTCGTTTTACGAAATTTAGAATTGCAAAAATGCAAAGGAAGAGCCTCAAAACATGATTTGAAGTTTCAGATTAAGTTTTTCAATTCTAATTTTTTATTTTTTTGTTCTTTATCATACTTTTTCTTAGACATTGTTCATGTAAATGTATGAAGTCTTCCAATCTAGGATTTTTTTTATTTATATTTTAGTTAGAATGTTATTCATGTAACTAATAATATGTGATGTAGTTGTAATTGTTGTTTATATATTGGTAAATGTAGTGTTGAAGTGTTAATATTTGAAATTTGGTTGTGTTTTTAGTCTTTAGATCTAGGGTTTAATTTGAATTTAGGTCTATAGTTTGATTTCAATTCAGATCTAGGTTTCATGTCATTTTTTTAAAAAAAAATTCTTCAATTATACATGTTTTTTTTTTTATTAAAAATCTTGTAGGATTAGTGTTTTTGTACATGGTTCGAATAATGTGTAAAATTTAGCGATCGTACACGACTCCTGTAGACACGGATCAAAAACCATGTAAAAGTCTATTTTTTTACCGTGGTTAGTAGTGTTTTCTGTAATGTAGCTACTACAAAAATGGTATCTTTTAATGCCTGATTTCTAACGGTTTGAAGCATTTTTGGTCAAATTCGGAAGTGCAGAGGTGTTTGTTCTGTGAAATTGTGTGCTTTTAAAATTTATAACTCGGTTTGCTATCGGATCAGATTACAAGCGCATAATTCTATCGAGTAGTATAAACGAGTGCCAATCCACAGGGAATAAGGTATAAGGTCTTGAGCGATTAAACCTCAATCTTTCGAAAGGCTAGACGAAATATGAAATCAAAGAGTTATTGTTGTGATCAATGAATTTGGCTAAAATTAAAAGTAAGTAAAATAAAGATAGAGATGTGAATTCCTATGGTTTTGGCACACCGTTGTTACTTCAATCCGTTTTGATTCTTACCTTATTTGAAGTTGGTTTTCAGTTGTTGTATGAGGGTTTCTAATCCAATTTATTGATTATCACTTTCGCGTATAACCACCCTACTAATCAAGAGATCCCGTTAAGGCTTGTCTTGACGAGTGCAAGGAGATATGTGACTAGCCCAAAGGTCTCAGCCTTCACTTATTTAGGTTCCTCATATGGTCTTTTTGGGTGTCCATATGGTAAACATGATAATTCGAGATTCGTCTGCGAATGTCGAGACTCACATGTGCATTTTTGTTGATCTAACTAATGGTGTCCTCGGCTAAGTGATGGACCAAAATGGTACTACTACTTTTAAAGATTTATAAACCCTAATTTCTACTTACATTCAGAATTCAACCGCATGATCCTACGGTGTAGTATGATTTGGGTGTCGATCTACAGGGATAGTATATTAGAATTCACTAGTCTAGGTTATCGGGGGTTTTTAAAAGTTTGATGTTGTGGCGCTAATTGTACTAAGGTTAGAATTAAATAGTAAATAGAGGGTCTCTGGGGTTCAGGTTCTCTCCTTCTTAATTATGCAAAGTATAAATTTCAACGTCTCTCTACGTCACATGCGGCACTGTCACTGTCTCATGCGGCCTAGATTGTCCCACAACTACCCCGCATGCGGCACTGTCACTACCCGCGGGGCTTCCTGGGTTTCTGCTTATGCAATTTGAAAGGTTTTCTGATCTTGCGATCGGCTCTTGGGCTACCAAGACTAAAGTATTTTAGGTACACAATTATATTATTTCCCTATACTACTCCGTAGTTGAAGTGTTCCAAAGACCCTACCTAATCTAGATGTTTCCTAATATAATCTAAATGTATAATTTTATGCTATCATGCCAAGAAAGTCCACTGGGTTCTAACCCTAGTCTTTGAATCGTAAGCCCATGTTGAAGAACCATGCATGGCAAGCCTCCTTAGCCGAAATGCCTATAGTACTTACAAGCATTATCCCACTCACATCGGAATGCAATGACTAAACACCTATTGGTATGTGGAGGGTCATTGGTATATAGTACTCAGAACTGAGTGAAATCACATGAAATCACAGCTTTCCACCGTTTACATCATCCTGCGACGTATGCAAGGACTTAAGAAAAATGAATTTAAATCATAAAGAAAACTCAAATCAACATAAATAAAACATAAACATATACTAAAGCATAATTAAAAATTCGAGTAAAACCCTTACCCTAGAGATGAGAACTTTAGCTTCTTACGGCCTGGCAAAATAAAAGGAATAAAATAAATAGAACATAAATTACAACTCAATTGAAGATGGATGAACATCTGCCTCCTTAGATGATGCATTCTTCTCCTGCTTGGCTTCCGATGGCTACCCTTCTCTCTCTAAGTACTCTCTAACCTAAACTAACAATGAGGATTACTAATCTCGATTCTATGGACTTAACATAATTAAACACGCACACTAAATCCTATTACAAGAGAGGTATTTATATTTTTCCTAATATGAGAGATGGAGCAGTGGAAGTAGTCGAGGCGGTGGAAACTTGGAGTGCACTTCAAGTTTGGATAGATGAAGCCAAAAATAGCTATAAAAGCTTGGTTCCGAAGCAATCGCGTCCTTCCAGACAAATTTTGCCAAAAATAACATCAACGGTGGATGATCTGATCCTAAGGAAACAGTCCACGGATCTTGCGGCCTAAGGTTATGCCGCATGCGGCATAGAGAAGGCTGCACGGCTTCCTCACTTAGTGGATTTTCAGTATTTTTTGCCATTTCACATGTTGTGCACTTCATGTGAGGTGTTGCAAGTTCCATATGATGCCCTATTTTGATGCTATATTTGGAAATCACCTAAATGTGACACTTTTGCTCTATTTTCGGCCTCAATATGCAACTTTCTCAAAAACCTACCAAAAAGACCTAAAAACACATTTGCGGTAAATAAATCGGAAAAATGGCTACTTTGCATTTGCTTTTCGTCATTTTCCGGAAGAAAAGATAATAATTTTCACTATATGTTTTGGCTTCATCATTAAGGTTTCCACATACTAATCTAGTTTTTATTCTCCCTTATCCCAATTCAATTAACCCAAAGATGACGAACTCTCATGTGTGGGCATCACATGAAGGTCTAGACTAACAAATAAAATCAAGTAAGATAGAACACAAAGCACGAAAGCAATAAAACAACAAAAGACTAAACAATGGTCAAATAAAAATATATATCAAAGCATCATGAGTAACAAGATTTACTGCCAATCGTAAGAATCTAAACTTAGCTGCGGAACGGTATGTTTACAAAGAGATTGAGAGAAAGATACAACCATACACAAAGTACTCCTACTTTGTCTCTACACACTCCTCTCATCTCACTTAATGAAATAATAAAACAAAAGATACAAATATGCGTTTCTATTCAGTCCAGAAGGCTTATATAGGAGTGGAGGGGCGCCTGGAGATGAGTGGGTCCAAGTTATTTGATCTGGTTACAGCTAGCACAGTTATTCACCAAGGACGTCTTGGATACAATCCGTATTAGCTAATACAGACTGTACTCCCACGGTGTCGCTGAGAGAGATAATGCGTATTCGGCCATCTTTGGTCTGTACTAAGGCTCTAGTCCGTATTGGTGAATACAGCACGTACCAGAGCCTTAGCCGATGAGCTACGCTATTCCGATCGACCTGATTCTTGCTCTAAATGATGTAAAATAGCCCCAAAATATGTTTCCTGCACTAAACACAAAGTTGGGCAACAATATCTTTTTTCATGGATTAATTAAACATAAATGTGAGAAAATAAGACAAAACCTAAGTCAAAACCCTTCGTAATTCACTATCAGTTTGAGCTTGATCACGCCTCCTAACTTAAAATTGTTGCTTGTCCTCAAGCAACGACATCCCAGCTGGTCAAAGATCTAGTCTAGGTTAACCATACAATCTCAAGGACTTCCTATAAATTAATTTGGAACTCGGACTTGTTACAATTGATGTAGTTTTCAAAAATTTAGAACTTTAAAAATATTCATGACCACTCCCTTGAACAATTTATTCACTGCATGATTGACCTAATTATATACAAAAATTAAAATTTAGAGGTTTTATCGAGCCTATTGGTAACCAGTCTTGTGTAGGCACCTGTACTCATTTTTTTATCCTCCATTTTTTATTCTATTTTTTTCTTTTTCTGATTTTTTTCTATTTTTTTCTTTTTCTGATTTTTTTCTATTTTTTTTTGTCTTTTCTTGTTTTTCTGATTTTTTTTTTGTATTTTTGTATTTTTCTGAAAAAATAGCAAAAATAAATATTTTTGTGTCACAAGTATCATGATTGCACAAAATTCCAGGTATTCATTCATATGAGAAATTATTACATAGTTTCGCTAGGGGTCTATCTATAATAAATGGTTATTCTAAAAATGGGAGTGGATGTGCAAATCGCACAAAATCGTGGCGTCGGGAAGGAGAGAGAAGCACCAACAGAGAGCGGGAACCTATAGCTATTCGGTAAGGAAGAGGAAGAATCAACGGGAGATCTACGTCGGCAAAGGAGGTGACGACGCTTCATCCCTCAGCACTGATCCTTGCGCACCTTGAGCGAAGAGTCCTTGTGGCAGCACCTCCTCCGAGATGATTCCCTAGAGGAGGAGTCGCTGGAGGAAGCTATCAGAGAAGCAACCCACTACTAGAATTTTGGTTTCTTGCATGGATAAAACTTAGTAGTTACATGGATGTGAATGTCCCATACAAAAGAATTGGTATTTCTGACACAACAATATCTGTTGCATGGGTGTCCCATGCAAAAAGTAACCCATGCAAAAGATTTGATGTTTTTCCATGCAATTGTCTCTTACCGACCCATGCAACTAAAATTTGACGACCCATGACCCGCCAGTGACGCCTGATAGTATATTTTAATGAAGATCCATGCAAAAACCAAAAGAAATATCCATGTAACAAGTCTACAGAACTGAGACCCAACAGTTGCATGGGCTTATCCATGTAACAAGTTTTGATGATTCTTTGTTTATTATTTTATTCTAAAGGTCCATGTAAGAAGTCCTACACTATCCATGTAATAAGTCTACAGAATTGAGACGAAAGTGTTCCATGGGCTTATCCATGTAACAAGTTTTGATGATTCGTTTTTTATTATTTATTCCAAAGGTCCATGTAAGAAGTCATACACTATCCATGCAATTAATCTAGATTGTTGAGAAATATTAATTTCATGCGACTGTTATAAATTCCTGGACAGAGCCTTTCCTGTATATATTTGATCTCTCCTTTCAAATTGAATATATTTTGTATATCACAGCAAGCAATATGAATTATAGTAGTATATTAAAAACTAAATGAGATACACAAATATATCGGAAACTCAAATTGTAGAATCTTTAAATTTTGGTCTCAAGAATAAACCTTACAAAGTCATTGAGATACAAAACAATTCACCAAATTAATATACAAAATGATTCATGTAACTCTTCTTGTATTTCCAAAGAGAGGACTATGACATCATATTAAGAGATGCACATCCAAATCAATTACTTATGTGAAATAAATTTTGATAATTCAAATCACCTAACATTACATACATAATATTTTAAAGATTAAGGCTCGAGTTAAAAATCAAAGTCGAAACAATTCCTCCATTTTAAAGTATAGTAATTATCCAATACTAATTTATTATGCTTCTTGACCACTTTACTTCAAATTATATTATTAATAACTGTAAATACCTAAAATATATCAAATAAGTTTCAAAACAATATATGTTTTAACTGAAATTACTATTCCACACGATTACAAATATTTTATACATTTTTAATCTAGTATTTTCATGAAATTCTCATGAGAAGAAAGCTCTTCCTACAAATTTCATCCTGTCACAAAAAGGTCCCTGCCAGGGACTGTTTTCTAAACTAACTTATTTTCTATCACAGTTTCCTCAAATCCTGTCAGAAACGTATTTTTGCATTTAGACCCTGGCATTTACCAGAATCCATTCAAGGTAGTATAGAATGCTAGAAATTAACAGAAAAGACCCTTAAATGATCCAGAATTGCTCCAGTACTGTACAGAAAACTAGGAACTTATAAAACAGACCCTGAACAGGATCAGAATTTTAATCAAAATGCTGAAATTTGCAGAAAACACCCTGCTTTGTACAAGAAACTTATCAGAAAGCTAGAATGCGCTGATACCAGTAAAATATGTATTTATATCACATTTTTTCTCATTATATGTACAAGTTATTACCTTAGAGACCAATCAAGGACTTATGCCGATGATACCAGTGGACAGTTGGATTAACACATATTTGGAATTACCCAAAGATGACAAAATCATACACATAGATGATAACAATTGGCCTTAGGAAATGCAAAAACTGGTACAATAGTGCTGCTGGTACAGAACTTCCTATACAAAACCTCAAATTTAACTCAGTTAAAAAATCCATATAAATGTGAAATAAATCATGGTGAAAGATCTTAATATCCTGAGAATTTTGGTACCAAGAACACTCAATTTGGAGTTGTAGTTTGTCCTGTGTAAATTATACAAAACTGGCTGTCAGAATCATGAAAAACTGGTACAGAACCAAAACTGGAACAAAACTGATCTTGAGAAAAACTTAAGTTTGGCATAGCTCTAGGCAATACAATGAGTTGAAATTAATTGTGGGTGCAGATCATGACTTCCTGAAATTTTAGATACAGAAAACATCCAATTTGGATCTATGGTTTGTTCTACACAAAAATAACAAAACAACATGTCAGAATGATCCAAACTGCACCTCACAAACTGAAAAGTGATGAAATAAATTGTTAGAAATATTGCAAAAATAAGGAAAACATGCACACAGGTTGTATGAAGGTCTTTGGGTAAGTTGTGCATACATTTTTGTGATAACATCAGATTGAGCATCAAGGAGACTACAAACTGACCCATGGTATATGTCGCTTTTGCACTGTGTATTGACATGAACTTGCATAGTCTAACACTCAATCCAGTAGCATAGATACAAAGGTATTAGTTATTTCTTCGTGCTAACTTTTTAAAAGATATAAATAATCAACTATGCACTTATGCCATTTCATCAAACACTTTGTGTGCCCATAATCAAACACCGGTATACAACTTAAAAAATGTACAACAAGGAACTCTCAATATTAAGCAATACTAAGCAAAAATGTCAGCTTGTAGTTATATTCAACCTATATTTATTTTTAAATGCGTACAAAACACTTCTTCCCATTTAAGCATTTCCACAAATACTTTCTATGCAACACATTGTTAGTTCCTAAATTGATTAAAATGCAGAAAAGTAAAACAATAGACAACCTTGAGCTGTATAAAATGACAAGTTGTCAGCTTGCAAAGAATGAAGTACTGGTTCTGAGATAGAATCCATGTGGCACCAGCACACCTGATAAATCAAAGTGCCATGGAATGATAAGAAAAAAAAAACACCCTAAACATTTACTAAAAACCAGATAACTTTTAATTTTGCAATTCCGAGCAAAGAAGAACAGCACGCATGCACACTTTTGGCGGGTATCAATAATCATTTTAAGATTAGTTACTCATATCCACTAAGCATTCAAGGCACTGGTACAACATATATCCTACCCAAACTCTCAAACATATACCTACATAATAAACATGGCTGAACCAACTTACTATTTCAACAACTACAATCAATTAGGTATGACAATTGGACATGTACCAGTTCAGGTCTGAACCGATACCAGTGGATCATACATAAGAAAAAGCATAAAGGGTTCGAGAGCCACGAAGGGCTTAACCACATTCACACAAATCAGAACCGAGCCCAATATGAAACAAAAACAGCCGTAGAAGGCATCACAGAAAAATCAAGCAATAACCGAAAAGGGGATTTATTAATTACCCGAGTATGCTTGAATCCGTAGAAGCCAGCCGGTACCAAGATTGTGAATAGCGACTTCCCAACCCCGCCTCTCTTTTATTTTTTCATCAACTATGTCTCCTATCTTGAACCCTCCACGAAAAAAAGGAGAGAAAAAATGATATATTAAAAAAAAACATAGCACTCTAGCTTTGTTATATACCCAGATTCTGATAATATTTTCTCTCTCAGACCAGTAAACAAGATCTAAAAATCTAGAATCTCACAGATAGAAAAAGAAGAAGATGAAATTGGTAGTTTAGTACGTAAGATAAGTAAAATCAGACAAGCCCGTAATTTTTTTCTAAAAAAAAGGAGGAAGAAGAAGGAACTAAACTGATCACATCTAAAATCAACTCAATTACCGGAGGATAAAAAGAATCACATTTTTTCACAAGCCCCAAATCATTTATTTACTTCTAAATTTTTTCATAAAAGCAAACCGCAAGCCCTTGTTGACCCCCTTAAAATTGAAAGTTATAGCAAACCGCAAGCCCTTGTTGACCCCCTTAAAATTGATTTGCATCGATGTTAAATTGATAAACAAAGTTGTTCCGCAGGAGAAATAAATCTAACAATCAGTAGAGAGGAGACGTAGAGAGTAGCGACTGAGAGAGGGAAATGACATTTGTGAGAGCGGTGGAGTTCTCTGTCATAGTGGAGAGTTTGAGAGAGAGAGATAGAGAGAGCGCAATATTTTGAGGTGACAGAGAGGAGAGGTTCTGATTTTGATTTTTCATTTTTGAGGGAAATGGAATTTCATTTGGAGAAGAGAGGAGGAACCAACCAGAGAAGGGGAAAAAAAAGATAAGGGAGAAACTTTCCAGAGAAGGAAGACGTAATGAAAAAATCAAAGCTAACTAGTGGGACCATCTGTTAATGAGACACCTCCAATTTTAAGATTGCAATATAATAAGATAGATTGTCATTAAATGGAGTTGTCCATTGATAATCTAGGCTACACAATTTCAATCAGACGGTTCATATTTGCATATGTACAAATCGATTATTATCGCTTAGGTTAAGCCGTTAAGGACTTTGAGGCATATGGATTATTATTTGGCGGCAACCAAAATAATGTGGAGCGAAGTTACAAAAATTTGGAGGGAATCCAAAAAAATTGATACTTGGATGTTTTCTAAACCCTTCAAAATTTCTACGGATGAAAACAGTTAGAGGCGGATGAAAACAGTTTGTAAGTTATATATTTTTCATTTATATATAATAAAATTAAAAGTTAACAAAATAATTTTTATGATTTACATATGTACAGATTTGATAAAACATATACAGCAAATAATATAAAAACAATTAAAAAATATTTCAAATTGTTAACGGTTTATATAACCAAATCATATTTGTAATTATCAATTTTATAGAATTTCATCATTGTTTATCCCTTCAACATTGGTAATCATGACCCTTCATCACCCATCAGACGGCTCATATCAACAGATGATAAAATTAGTGATTTTTGTACATCAAAATAATATAAATAAATTTCTGAAAAAATATTTTCTACATTTATACATGCCTAGTGACCAAATAATGCTTATAATTGTTAATTTCATATAATTTCATCAATATTTGCCTCTTAAAATTGAGCCAATAATTACGAACCGTTCATTTTTGAATGAGCAATCAACGGTCGATCTGCAGTGAACTAATTTCAAATTAGTTTTTAAATGATCAGGAGAAAACATTGAATGCAACCATAAAAAAAAACTGAAGTTTCTATATGTAGAAGTCTCGATCCGACGTGAAGTGTCTATGGCCCTACGATGTTTGTATATTCCGTCGGCTTGATGGATAGGTAGATGAACATAAAATTTTATCAAACTTCACTACAATGAAATGAATGTGATATTCTTCAATTTGAAAGGTTCCGATCGACCATCAGACAACGTATACTTGTGGATCTTCATTAACTCACACTATAAGAGTTCATGTTCTATGTTGATGCTTGAAGGATGTGAGTTATTTATGCAACAAGCATGTTGTGCTATATAGTTTTTTTTTGTACAAATCTTTTAGTAATTCATAAACATGTTCTTCCATTCATTATCGTGTATAACTATTTGAGAATAAAATTCATGCATTGTGTATATTTTGTAAGATATTTAATAATTGAGTTTATTTTAAATTTTGAATTTAGTGGTTAAGAACGAATGTGAAACTATTTACAATTATAACTTCTATTTTGGAAAAAAAATAATTTAATAAAATATTCACTATTAAATTTGTAAACTATATATTTTTTCATTTATATATTGAAAATAATTAAATGAATGACGACAAAATGAAAATTTATTGTAAAATAAATTAAGTTGAGTGGTCTTTTATAAAGGTCAATTGTTAAAGTCAGAATAAAATTACAAGTTAACAAAATAATTTTTATGATTTACATATGTACAGATTCGATAAAACATATACAGCAAATAATATAAAAACAATTAAAAAATATTTCAAATTTTTAACGGTTTATATAACCAATTAGTAAATATCAAGTTTCGAGCTGTTCGATATGCAATGAGTGGACTTGATGTCTTCATTTTAGAGGTTGTGGGTAGGAAGTCCCTATTCTCTGAGGTAATATAATACTTCTTTTTAGATCCGGTTCTAGGTGATACACTGGCTGTTTTAATATTCGTGCGTAATAATGATCAGACAATCCAGATTTAAACACAAATATTATGTTACCTTTGAGTATATGAATTTGTATGTAGGTCTCCATTAGTAAATACGATACAGAGCTCCTTCTATCTTTCTCTTTGTGGACTTGGGGTTTATTTTCATTTCTATCCAAACATTTCATTTCGGCGCATTCCTAAATTTTCATTTCCCTCATGAATTTTGATTCCCCCTCTTACGATAAAACCTAACTCTCTAAAACTTCTCCGCCATCTCTTGCTCTCTCACCTCAGAGGGGAGCCCCTCAGCATCAGCACCGATCTCTTTCTCTTTCACTGCCTCCCCCCACACACACATAATCCCACCACCAAACCCTCGTGCGAGGCTTGAGGCGGCTCAGGTGAGGCGATCGCTGGCCTGGTGCAGCATGTGGTCAGGGGAGGCGAGATTTGGTCAGGCGAGGCGAGATTTGGGCGTGCGGGGCTGGTCGGCTGACGAGGTGCGAGGCTAGGACAGCGGGCTGACGAGCACATTGAGGTATGCCTTGACATTTTTTCCTTAATTCTTTTGCTAGAACTAGTACTGCTTGAATTCTTATCGATTAATCAAGCTATTTACTAAAAAAATTGCATAACAGGTTTGCAGGAATCACAATTGCAAAACATTTCTACAAGCAGTTGACGGGCTATCACAGTCAAGGAATTAAGATTGCAATTCAATTTATGTTTTTTGCTTATGTAATTAGGTGAATCCAATTGGTGTCGGTGCCCTTATTGTTTCTCAAATTTATGTCGCTTAGCTCGTTGAGCCTTTTATGACTGTCATAGCAAAGATCAGAGTTTAAATTTATGCTTGATTTTGTTCAGAGGCTGTTTAAGGATCTTGTAGTGGATGTGAAAGAAGTGAATCCCTCCTCTCTGATCAAGGACCGGGTGCGTGAGGTGGAAGGCAACCGTGATTTTTCTAACAAGGACATTACTACTGTGTCTCCGTTGCCTATTGTCACATAAGCTTCCATACCGGTTCCTGGAAACCATGTGGAACTGCCACCTGACGTCAGTAGTAATCCCAGCCATCATTCTACTGGCACAAGGGTGAAGATCTGATCTTTCGCGAGCAATTTTTTAATTGTTTTTTTTATTAGTAGATACAATAGGATATTCCATTTAACATAATTTTTGCAGCATTTCCAGGTTGCATGACTAAATATATTGAAAGAGCAAAAAATGAAGTGCATTGGTACTGATAAAAGTTGTTCTTTTAGCTACTAGCCATAAAAGACTTGCAAAAATCATAACATATGACAGAAATTGTAGTGCTTAGAACAGCATTGGTACTATCACCTGTTTGCAGTATAATACCATGGCATATTATGAACATTGAGATATTTACTTTAGCTTTTTGTGTCTTTTACAGTATGCATTGGTCGAAGAAGACAACGTCGGCCCTCTTATCATGCTTGAACAGATTCCCTCCCCTCATGGCATCCCTCAGGTGGTCACACCCGCTCAAGCTCCCTCCCCATCCCCATTACCTTTCTTGCTTAATCAGGTTTTGTTTCTTTTACAATTTTTCAATTTTTGTCCTTCTATCAGTGGAACAAAGATCTGACATTTTATTTTTATGACCTGAATTGAGAAATCAACATTTGATTTGCCTGACTTATTTCTGTAGACTGGGTATAAGTGATACTGATGTAGATTAAATTGTCAATTCTTGACAGAATGGTTCTATTTTCTTTGCAAAAGTAACCGTAATTATGCTGGTTGTATGTTGCAAACCTCAGAAATGTATGTTTATATCGAGAAACATGCTTGCTACTAGTTCTTTTTTTTACTTTTTTAAATCCTATCAACAGCAATTTCTCTTTATATATAATTGATGTGCTTTGCTTTTGTGCAGCTCTTGCAAGCTATTCCTGACAATTATTTCAGATTCAACCCTAAGCTTAGTGCTGTGGGCGATCCTCAAGTGCCCTATTGCAGGTTCAACTTATTACTTTCTCTTATATTATAGATGCTGTTCTTCTTTATTTTGTTCTAATATGGTTGAAATATTCAGGCTTATTAAAGCTGCCATGGATAAGTCTGTCAAAGAGATCATATCTCTTGTTATTCAGAGGAGTGTCACAATTGCTAGCTGGATCATGTTGTTTCAGTATTTAATGATGCTCATGCAGCCTTAGGTAACCTCTATCCTTTTTTCTCAACTTTGTTTATTCACTATTTGCCTTATTATATTTATTGATGTTTAACCTCAGTTGTGATTAATGTTTAAGCCTCATTTGATCGATCGCTGATCTAGCTTTGCTTGAGCAATTAAAAAAGAAAAAGAAAAGAAGAAACCAAAACCAAAAATAACTAAATTGTACAGCAGTACCAAAGTAGACTGAAATGGTGCTTAAATATGAGATTCACTTCCTTGGTTTGAAGTTTTAACTATTAGAAATGCACTTTTATTAATGCATGCACGCACCTGGTCATACAAATATATTAAAAACTGCAGAATCAGTACCAGTTCAGTCAATTGATACAGAGGAGGAGATATAAGAAGAACTGGGCAAGCTTGAAGCAGAACTACTGAAAGAGGAACTACCGGAAACTGAAATCCGGGAAAAGCAGGAGTCACAGGCACCTCCTCAGGAGCTGGCTGATTCTCTGTGCCTGACTTGCCTACTCTCAACCTCTAAGCTGTTTGAATTCGAAATTTTTGATGCTTTTATTTAAATAGTAACTGATATATCTTAGAGCTATGTCTTTCTTACTTTACCAGTTCCATTTGTTTGATTTAGGATTTTGGTCGTATTTGCTTGCTTCATTGCCTGGGAGGGAAATCCAATAGTAGGAGAATCCAGCTGTCATCAGCTCCTTATATGAAAGATCCTTTGATTTTCTATTTGATTCTTTTGGCAAATTCTAGATAATATTAAAAATATGTAGTATTTGTCATACATGCAAGTAAGACCAAGGATTTTTAATTATGGGTAACGATCATGCCCCTTTAAATCAAGAATAGTTTATTCTCACTTTATTTTCACCTTTTTAATTAATTCTTATATTCTTAGATGTATGTAGTGTGGGTGTTGTGCGCAAACCAATCAGTACCTTGCTCAGTTCAAGTCTTCTCTCTCGGCAACTAAACTCGGCCAATTGCAATTAAGAGAAAGATAAGTTTTTATTTTTATTTCAATTGTGATGCTTCTTGCCTCTAGCAAAGAGAAGCTAGAAGTGTATATATCATATAATTACTAGGAGAAATCTCTAGCATTCGCTCATGATTAATGAAAAAGAGTACAAGGTTCTGGATAAATAAAAGAAAAAAGAGGAATACACTGCCGCAGCTCAGTTTGTGTTTTTACACTTCATATCAATTAAACTTTGTCATTCTCACCTTTTCCATATTTGATTGCTTTCTCTGTAGTGTTTCAAAAAATATCTAATATTTTGGGTTTATTTGCAAATGCTGATCACCAATAGCATGGTTAGTTATTATGAAGAAAAAAAAAACTGGATTGCTTGACCTTTTCATTCGATCGGACTTAACTGTTCTTACCAGCTTATCCATACTGTAGACCACCTTGTCCTGATGAAGGATTACTTGTCGGAGGTAATGATCTTATTGTGGCTATCATTTTACCAAGTCGAATCTTGCTTGAAAATCCTAAGAGCAGTGACCTACCTAAAGTTCCAAAACATGACTCTGGAATGAATTTTCCACTCAAATATGTACATTTTAATGTTTGGTTTAATTTTGCTTCTTTATTTGGTGTACTTTAAAACAACAAGTAATGGGTTTATCTTTTATATGCAGATGAAAACCAGGATCGCGACACATGCATAAAATTTGCTAGAAGGGTAATCTTCCTTTTTGTCTTTAGTATATGGCATCTCCATGCAGACCTATCTTGTATTGGTATTAGCTTGTTACGGTGCATATTAGGTTAAGGAGTAAGAATGCCTTCACTCCTAGATTCCAAGTGGTACCTAAAATCTTAGTTTCATATCGGCATTTACATGCTGGTACAAGACTTATATGTACAGGCATCAGTTCGCCAACTAATTGACCTCAACTTTCCTTGATGAAATTGAAGAATGATCAATTTACCTTTAATGAAACTCAATCTGCACACTTTAGAGACCGATCAAACTGAAGAAAGAGAAATTTACCCATTAACAGTCCTGCTTTTTTAAT
Organism: Carex parvula; assembly: GCA_025461045.1. NCBI lineage: Eukaryota > Viridiplantae > Streptophyta > Magnoliopsida > Poales > Cyperaceae > Carex > Carex parvula. Next base: position 189,677 of record JAJGRW010001230.1, on the reverse strand, counting down.
AGGTGCAATTTTCAATCCTTAATTAAATTTTTTACTTGAGCAATCCTTCAATTTGATCTCAAATTTTTGCTTTCAAGGGACTTCAAGGTTCAGCTGAGAAGTCTCAAGGTCCATTCATTCACATTATGCAATCCAAGTTATTAATTTTTATCTGATGTTTAGTTTTGCTTAGAGGGTGTTATTAAGATACTGGGAATTCATATTGATTATTGCATGTTTACAGCTTAAATTAAGTACATTTGTGATATATATGTTTGTAAATAGTGCAGTTTATATATGTGATGTTAATATCAATTGTTGTGCTATGTTTATGTTTTTTGTGTGCGAATGAATGTTGTTGTTCTTATTATGTTTGAATGGGAAATGAAACAGATTCCTTGCTTGCCACTGGGTTGGTACCAAATTGGTACCGGGAGGATTATAGAAATTCAACATGATAATATATTACTGGAACGTCAATTATTTCCATTGGAATATCATTACAAATATAGGGTAATACAGTACATGCAATTGGTCCAAATGATATCCTTTCAAATAATCTGGTGGGGCTCACCAGCATTATCCATGCAAATAAATAGGGGGCCCTACCGTCTTTATCCATGTAATTACTCCCTTCAATTGCCTTGCAATAACCCGTGTGGGACCCACGCTCTCTATCCTTGCAAATAGTAGGGTGGGGCCCACGCTCTTCATCCTTGCAAATACTCAGATGGGGCCCACGCTATATATCCTTGCAAATACTTCCTGCAGGCGCCAATTCTCAGACTTGTTGCATGGGTACTTGTTCCATGAGAGAGCCCATGCAATAAGATTTGAAAAAGTTATTACATAGATAACCCATGCAACAAGTCTGAAATTGAGTATTTGCATCGAGGCTTGTACCATGGGTAGTTGTTACATGGATAACCCATGCAACAAGTCTTTTTTGGGCTTGTTGCATGAGTAAGCCCATGCAACAACCGAAATTTTATCCATGTAAGAAACTAAAATTCTAGTAGTGACCATGGTGGCCGCAGAGAGAGATTTGGATATCTTCATAGATTCCAGATCAGAGAAAAAAGATGACATATGGTGTGTAGTACGTGTGGCAATAGGTGTGGCGAGTACATCTATAACTAAATTTAGAATTCTACACTTGAAAAATAATGTACTTATTCAATTGAAGAGTTGATATTCAATCCGAAAATTTATTTTTTAATCATAGACGTTGTTGGATCAGGACATTTACGTTCTTTTAATATTAGAAAGAAGATATATATAAGTACCTTGTTTTGTTTTGCTTGTTGTTACTTCAATGATGTATTCTTTGTGTTGATATGTTGAAATATTGTTTGTTGTATGTTTTAAATAATTTTTTAATTATTGATGTTCAATATTGTATGTTTAATGGCTAACAAATATGGATGGTAGCCAATTATTAATAGATTATTAATAACATATAGAAATTAGAGATAGTTCTTAAAAAAAACGTGTACAAGGCTGACATACATAGTTTGTAATAAGATCCTTACAAAAAATAACTTAGCAACCAAAGGCTGGAATAGAGATCAAACTTGTTTGATGTGTACTGAAACTGAAATAGTCAATCACCTTTTTTTGAACTGTGCCACGGTTCAACAAATCTGAATCTGGTTAGGTAAAAGCCAGGAGATTATGCACCAATGGCAAACTTTTGAAGATATGATTAATTTTTCTTTACAACTCAACCCTTTACAAAGATCTAGTTTTTTATGGTATTAAGTGCTTTATGTTGGACTGTTTGGAAACATAGAAATGATCTATACTTCAAAAATAGTGCTCCTAAAATGGCCAGATCAATGATAATTCTGATTAAATCCTTGGTTTTATATTCGACAGCACATCTCAATGCCAAAACTAAGATGGCAGCTGAGGAGTGGCTTCAAGAGGTGGAGGATGCAATTCCCTTGGATCAGTACATGCCTTTGCAATTCCCTTCTGAGCATCTCCCCTATGAATGAAGAAGCAAGAACATTATCACATTTTGACTAATGTAGTTATACCCAGCCCATTACTTTGTGACTTAGTTAGTGCAAACTTATCTTACTTTTGGGGTTTAGCTATTTCCAAAACTTGGTATATTTCCTAGCTATTATGCGTGTTATATTGCTATGGACATCTGACATCTCTCCAGTATCGGAGGCTCAGTCTAGCTTTTGCTAGCTAACTGGTTTTTGTAATTATTATATTTCAGTAATGAAATGGGCCCTGCCTTTTAAAAAAAAAAATACATGGTTTGTATTTACCAACCGTCTATGGTTTCCAAAAATCATACATGGTTCCTATGACCATGTAAAAATCACCTGTTTCAGTGCCTTTTTGTTTTAAATTTGACACGGTTCACTTGTATCAAAACTGTGTATGTTAATATTCTATAGACACAGTTCCACAACCCTGTACAATGTATCAATCTTTTCATACATGATGTAGAGATCTTCCCAGCTTTTTTTGTTGCATTGTTGGGCAATCTGATAGACAGTGGTTTGGGTTTCTTCCTCCCCCATGTAAACCTCTTTTTTGGGATAGGGGTGCGATGAGCTGGGTTGTTGACAGGGTTGTACACCCATTTCTCTGCATTCTTAACAGGTGCACTGCTCTGGCCATTAGTGAGCAACTTAAATCTCTCTACTTTTGCTAGGATGGTTTCAGCTTCATCCTCATCTTCACTGGGTTGTTGTGGTGGAACTGGTGTGTTTGCCTCAGCGTCACCATGCCCCTGCTGAGATACAGGTGACACAGTGGCTGGCATTGGTGAAGGGTTGTCAGGGATAGGAACCTCATCTACAAGTTCTGGCCATCCTCATCTACTGCATCAGGCAACATTGGTTCTGGCCCTGGAACTGGTACTGGATCATGATGACCATATTGCTAGGCCCAGCCCCCTGATCCCCAGCGACTCCTCTTATGTGTGCAGCCCATGTAAGTATATCCAGAACCTCATCTACAAGTTCTTCCTCTACTGACATATCTATTGGATCTTTCCCTCTATCCTCAATAGGGATTTCTACATTTACCAGTACATGATCTACCATTCTCAGAGGAGGTTGTGTTGGCAATTGAGCAACAGGGTCGGTGTCTGGCAGGTGAACCATATGCACACTCCCTCCCCCCTGTGTCTGGTGCTATGAGTGTGGTTGTCATTGTTCATTCCCCCTGTTGCTTGGCCAATGCCCGGCCCCCTTCTCTCACTTTCCCCAAATTCAGTGCCGTTAGGATACGGTCTACCTTGTTTAAGTCTAGCCCAAGCAATTATACCCTCAGTTTGTTCAGTTTCAATTTCATTATCTATATTACACTGAGACATTACTCCAACTGGATCGTGATAAGGTACCAGTTGAGATTTGGGTAACAGTTCAAGATCACAGACGGCAAGGTTGACCCGCACAAACCTAATATTATACCCGCTCCGTGTAGCGGGATCAATTTCTTGCACAAAGCCTCCAAACGGGTTAAAAACCCAATCATAATCTGCAAACTCATCCATAAAAATTGGAAAATTATAGATCCTTACCCAGAGAGTTTGAAGTGGAATGCCTTGGCCAAATTCTTTCTCCCAAGCGATAATTGGAAACTATACATCACTAAGGCGGAGGTAACCTCGTCAAGCTGTAGATTCGAGCCAAGTCAAATTTGGTGCCTTAATTAGATATTTAAACATCGAATACTGAGGCAACCCATCTGTGTTGATCAAACTGGCTCCTGAGTACATTCTCTACCTTTTCGGGGCCCCAGGCGACGGTATCGTCTAAAGCAAAACTTATCATTAGATTCACCTCGATCGCATGAGATCTTGGAGTCGCCACCAGAGTAACTAATGGTTATTTGATTGACATCGGATCAGAGCATAAAATGCGTGGTCGAAGCAAAGGCAAAACCACTGGATTTGTCTCTCTAGGGTTTGTAGTGGAAGAGAAAGGCAGATGAAGAGTCACTACTCGACACTCAGTGGCTTTATGCCCCAAACAATTGCACACAAAACAGATCTGTTTGTTTCTACAATTTCTAGCCAGATGGCCTCGATCGCCACACTTCATACAGATCGGATGGTTAGGGGTAGATTTTCGACGGATCTCTGCAATTTTCCTTTGTACAATCGCTGCTTTTGAGCCCGTCTGTGTCGGTGGGATTTGCTTACGCCAAATCACTGGAGGATGTTGTGCAATCAGACTATATGTAGGTCGAGTTGGGCCTGAAAAGCCCGAATTAGGATAATCCTCCATTAATGTCGATGGAGGTGCAGTTGTATCAACAGAATGAAATTTAGCACGAAAACGATCACACAATAAGCCCACACAATAACCCCATATGTAAATTCTATATTGACAAGGTTTCGCAACCGTGTACAATGTATTGACACTTTCATACACGATGCGCACGAACACAGTTGTGAAACCGTGTGTCATTAGCTATTCTAACCATGTATGGTCGTCTTTTCATAATAGTGTCTATACTATTGTGGTACGATTGTAATCTTGTAATATGACCTATTGAGTTACAATTAAGGCTATAAAGTTTATTACTCCTTACCACAGGTCAAACAAATATTATTTTAACGTGTATGTGACTATTGAGATCACTGATCGTTTTATGAAATCGGACCACCGTTCTGAATGTTTTTACATCTGGATTTATAAAGAACATGTCCTTGATGAGTTTGGTGTATAACGCTTTAAAATTCTAAACCGAAATTTACCATTTCGATTTACCTTCAATACTATCATAAATCAGGTTCCTCAAATCTTGCATTTATTTTGCTCTTCCTTAATAGCTCGTAAAACTTTCTTTATTTGAAATGTACTCTCCAGTGTTTTTAAACTATTCATACTTCGCTAATATTTATACATATATGCTCCACAATTTCATACAAAACATTATATAATATTATGTTTATATATTGTTGTTTTGTAATTGACAAGCCAAAGACGTATGATTAAAACAACAAACGGAAATGCCCTAATCGTTTTTATGGGAACAATACGTAGTACCTGGTCGTTTTTATGTTTAAACATGCATCACGTGGTAATTGGTGTGTGCAACCACAACCTTTTTAAATCTTTCAGGCACCGCCAATCATGCCTTCTTGTCTTTCTTTGTTGATATCTTTCTTGTGAATATTGGATTCGTTCGTTCGTCATTTGTATGCTTGCACAATGCACCACATGGTTATACCCTGTGCTGTGTCCAAAATTCATATTTGTGATTTAAATTTAAGTAAACGTACTCGGAGGGAGTAATAAGTTTTTCCGAGCCCATTTCATATTGAAAACAAAATAATAGAATGTAAGGTATAGAAGATGTTCAATTTAAATTTAAAGAAATAAAATGAACGTTGGTACAGTTAGTTTTTCCATCTCATAGATGAACGTTGGTAATGTCAGCGTTCAAATTTAGACAATAATATCGCACTAGTCAGCTTGAAAGCTAAATGCCGACAGTACCGATCTAGGATAATATCTATGAAAAAATTGCTAAGAGCTATAATTTATATATATATATCCTATATCTTTTATGAAAAGTTCACCTAAATTGCAAGAATAATTCTGCTTGTTTCATGTATTGAAATTGCAACGTCCTTGTTAATAACAAACAGTATGTATCAAAGATTGATCTATTTGCAGGCCGCATGTAATTACTTGTCCACTACACAGTGATAACGATTGTGAATACTTGTTCCGTTGGTTCGCTGAAATTTTTAGTAATATCCTCAATTACAAAAAAAAACACAAATGCCCTGGATTTTTTTTTTTTCAAAATGTCCCAACCCTTAGGAATCCTAGCGGTCCACTACTGACAGAACTGCCAGGAATCATGATGGTTTTGTTCAGTAGTGGACCGCCAGGATCCCTGGCGGTTTTGGTATTTTTATTAAACAAAAAAATCCCACAATGAATACACTAAACTAAAATTTTGATAAAACACTAATCTCGGTGATTGTAGGTTTTTTTATAAAACACAAATACCCTAGATTTGAATACAAAAAATGCTAAACTAAATTACGAAATGAAAACATTTACATGAATAATATTTGAACTAAAAATGAAAATATTACAAAAAAAGTCAAAATCTGCGACTTCATTCATTTACATGAAAATAAAAATAGAAATATGGTAAATGACAAGAATGAAAACATAACAGGAACATAAAAAATTAGAAGACACAAAACATAATTGCAAAAGTAAACTAAAGTTTTGAGGTTTTTTCTTTTGTTTTTTGCAATTCGGACTGCGTCATTTGCCCAATTGAACAATATCTTTTTAGAATCTATATCTTCTTCTCACAAGTTTTCAGAAAAATGATCATACGCTGAAGCTGTATGCTTGTAACCAATCAAAAATTGAGTATTGGGTACAAATTTAAAAGTGAATTGAGTATTAAAAAGAACCCAAAATTATGTATACAAAATACTCAACACTTGGTGAGTCGTGTAGAGGCTTGAGCATGGTGTACCAAGTGCTTGGTGCACACAAAATGAAGGGGTCAGAGCGCCTGAGCGCTGAGTTTTAATTTTGGCCCCGGGTTTGGGTAAGCTGGGTTCTTGATACACCGAGTCATTGACAACTTGGCGCATGGGGTTTAAACTAGATGAAAAACACATGCAGAAGCTGATCTGTGGGTCCCACCTTGTTAGAGTTAGTTTGCACACCCAAACCATACCCAGATAGCCCAGTCCAATTTCTAGGGGTACTCCATGCCACGTGGCACCAATCAGAACTTTGAATATTGTGAATTTCATGACTTTTCAACAATTTTGAGATAGGAGATGTATTGTATACCAAAATTCATGGTTTCTTGTGCTGAATATAACCATGCCTTTTATTTGTGGGGTTGATCTCCTATTTTGTGGCATTGTACCAAATTAAAATATGATTGACATCTTAATTGGCCAATTTGTTAATTAAATGACATCTTTGTCCAATTTAATTAAATTCCAACTTTTTAGGGTATAACAAGATCATGTATTCGATTATCTTATACAACTTGTCATGTCAACTTGTAATAGTTTGTATCTTTGACTTGATTTGACATTCAGACATAACAATTTACTTGCATACATCTCAAACAAAGAAACTGTAAAATTAAATTTTTATATGTTTTGCAAATTAGTCAAACAACACACACAATACTTACTTGCAATAACACTTCTCCTCGTACTTCTCAATGTCGTACTTCACAGACATATATATCCATTCAAATTTTTCATTCCCCAATTGACCAAAATAATCTTCAAAATCACCAATTACCCAAACCACCGAAACACCACAGAAACATAAGTTTGAAAAATTCCAATCAGAAATTGAAATTGCCAAAATAAAACTTATGTTGAAATTAAACTTGGTTTCGGAAATGTTTGGCACAGAAAAAGTCTTCAAGACTTGGGGATGGTGTATGCGCGGAGCACACAAAAGCCAAAATCGCCGCTCAAAAAGCAGCAATGCGGTTCACGAACTGAACCCTCAAGCACTGTCACACATGCCAACAAACTTGAAACCCTCAAACAACTGTGTAATAACTCTAAAATCACCAAATAACCACCGGCGATCAAGATGGCTCTGGTACCAATTTGTTGGAGTTTCTAAGAACAGATCAGAATTGAAAGAGAAACAATTGACAAAATTTATGAGGAAGCTTAATTGTATTTTTTGACTTCATATTACATAGAGTGCAAATATAGAGTGCAAATGATTTATTTATAATAATATAAATAACTAAAATGAGAAACTTATATATAGATTCTTCCTAAAATACTTTATATATTAAAAACTAAAAACTTACTACTTAATATAGCCTTCAAACATGAGCCTGCTATTCCTGACACTCTGCTAAATCAATTCTGATGTAAATAGATAGTGAGTATGAGAAACTTACACAACAATTAAATTTCAATTCAGCTCTATAAAATGTGATTTGTTATTTATAAGCTATATAATTGGTTGGATATAAAGTAAAATCTCTGTTAAAATTTCTGAGAATTACAAATGGCATGCCGGGTTTATAACGAAACTAAAAAAACCACCAAGGAGTGGAACATGACCGGATCATGTATTATCCAAAATTGGGCATTTTAAGGGATTCAAATGATCTTTCATCTATAGCAGAGAGCAGATCCTGTCTGAAATCTGCTGAGCTGAGATACTTCGTTTTGAATTGAGCTATGTCTTTGATCTGTTTGGGCCTTCCGGCCCTTCTAATTATAAGGAAAAAAAAAAAGAACAACATGAAATTCATATTTAGGCTTTTTTGGGCTTGTGCTTTTTGGGCATCAAATCACCTCAGGCGTTGGCAGAGAATATGAAATTTAATGCTTGGTTTGATTATGTTGGAAATTCTATAAAAAGGCGGAGCTAGAGTAAAAATGTTCAATGTGGGCTAATAAACGATTAATTCAATTATACAAACGCCATTAATACAATAATGGGAATTAACTATCAAACAAATTCGGGATGGTTATATAATGTTACAAAATGATGTATTACTGTCTTGTTTTGTTTTTTAGTACATTTTTTTCTTAAGGGTTAATTGTAATTAACTTTTTTGTTTGTTAGGTATTTTTGTAGCACCTAAGCAATACAGGTCTCTAAATAATGCAAAAAGTAATATAAAGTACTCTTACTTTTCTATTTGCATTAATTCATATGAACTTTTTCTTTGAATGACTGAAATGATTAAAGTCATACTTTTTTCTTTTGAGCATTTACATAGGGTTTGATTTTAAATCTACATATTTCACCGAAAAAAATAATATTGATTGACGAGTAATTATAATTTGCCTGATTCGCTAAATTATATATATCTGTTGCTTTTAATTTCTATTTCTTGTACATGATATTCTACATAGTCTTCCAGTAAATCTTGCTTTTGGTTTTTATTGACAAAACGCTTGAATTTGATGAGCGGAGTATATCTACCACTTCACATCTCCGAAAGACAAGATCTAACTTTTAAAGATCAGTACACGACAAAAATAATCATAATTTTTTTTTTTTTTTTTTTTTTGCTGGTAACAAAAATAATCATAATTTATAAGACATGGAAAAGCGATATACCATCTGAAAGCCTCGTGATACATGGGTTAATTGTCCAAATAGAGGCAGCGCATTTACAGGAGAGGTGACAAAGTCAATGATTGTCTCCCCATCCAACAACTAACTATATTAGTTAATCATTTCCTATTCTTGATTCCTACACATGAGCAGCTGGGTGCAGCGCGCAAATTGCGATCTGAACTCGAATAAATCAACCGAAATAAACAAATGGACGAGACCTCGAGATCTGCATTCAGTTTGACCAATAAATTGAAGACAAATTATTAGTTGGAAGCTGGCAATTATTGGTTCGCGCGTGGCTGCGTTAATTTCTAGCCTTTTACGGTGTTGTGACGTATTTATATTATTTTCTAATTACTATATATATATATACTTGTAAACCTGAAGTAGTAACTTCATCACAACACCATAGTAGCACAGAAACGCAAAGCATACACTGCCATATTATACACATTTGCTCAAAATTACCACTAAATTCATGTCCAAAACAAAACAAAAAAGTTCCGAAAATTTTCTTCGAAAATATAATCAAATTGTACACAGTTTTACTGTATACAACCGTGTATTTATGTGCTCCAACATTCATACAAGGTTGTAAACAGTAAAACCGTGTACAATTTCATCAAATTGTACACTTTTTTAAAAAAAAAAACCAGGTATGAATGTTGGGGGACATTTTTCTAGAGCGTATTTCCGGACAGGCATTTACTGATGCTCCAACAATTCTACACGGTTTTACTGTATAATCTGTCTGTGATGAAAGATATACAAAATTTTTCCATGTCATCAATGCGTGTGCCTTCTTGTTATAATGCATCTCTCTCTATTTTTTCTAAATCATTTCTAAATCATCTCTTCCCTTCCATGTAGGATGTACATGGCTGTTCTCTGAGTTAAGTAAATCTAAATAGGCAAGGGTAGGGCGAGGACGAAATCTTCACCAAAAATATGATTTCCGATGACGAAATTTCAAACGGCCATATAACGGCGCTTGAGTATCCAATTTCAGCAAATTACCACTTTTCGAAAAGCTACGACGTTTTACGAAATTTAAATTATGTATATATGTATATTGAATATTAATTTATGTATTCTATAAATGTCAATATTTCTTGAATTATGGAGGTGTAATATTGTATGTTCAATGGCTAGTAAATATAGATGCTAGCCCATTATAAATCATATATATAAAAAAATAAAATCATGCATGGTTCTTAAAAACAAACCGTGTACAAATGGGAAAATACACGGTTTATATAAAGCAACTGTCTATGATTCCCTTGAAACATGCACGGTTCCTTCGGTGGAACCATGTACATAACACTCACTATTATACACAGTTGACCATCTGTAACTCTCATGTGTTAGCACTTTTTTTTAGATCTGACACGGTTCTCTTGTAGTAACCATGTATGTAAATTCTATATTGACACGGTTTCGCAACCGTGTATAATGTATTGACACTTTCATACACGATGCGCACGAACACAGTTTCGAAACCATGTGTCATTAGCTTTTTTAACCATGCATATATAGTCGTCTTTTCTGTAGTAGTGTCTATACTATTGCGGTACGATTGTAATCTTGTAATATGACCTATTGAGTTACAATTAAGGCTATAAAGTTTATTACTCCTTACCACACGTCAAGCAAATATTATTTTAACGTGTATGTGGCTATTGATAATACAAAGGATGATCACTGATCGTTTTATGAAATCGGACCACCGTTCTGAATGTTTTTACTTTTGGATTTATAAAGAACATGTCCTCGATGAGTTTGGTGTATAACGCTTTAAAATTCTAAACCGAAATTTACCATTTCGATTTACCTTTAATACTTTCGTAAATCAAGTTCCTCAAATCTTGCATTTATTTTGCTCTTCCTTAAGAGCTCTTAAACTTTCTTTATTTTAAATGTACTCTCCAGTTTTTTTAAACTATTCATACTTCGCTAATATTTATACATATATGCTCCACAATTTCATACAAAACATTATATAATATTATGTTATATATTGTTGTTTTGTAATTGACAAGCCAAAGACGTATGGTTAAAACAACAAACGGAAATGCCCTAATCGTTTTTATGGGAACAAAACGTAGTACCTGTTCTGTTTTATGTTTAAGGGCACATGATACGCACGGTGCGTTCCATCTGAGCGGATTTTCTTGGAGAACAACAAAGTCTTCGTCAACTTCAATTATTGAGCCCTGGAGGAAATGTCAGTCAATCATTTTCTATTCTGAGCTACAGTTTAAGATGGGTATCATTTTTTATTTAGTACATTGAGACCGCCGGGTATCATGCATTCACCTCGAAGATTAAACACAGTTAATGAGAAAGTAACATGCATCACGTGGTAATCTGTCTAGCTATATGGTGTATTGGTGTGTGCAACCACAACCTTTTTAAATCTTTCAGGCACCGTCAATCATGCCTTCTTGTCTTTCTTCATTTATATCTTTCTTGAGAATATTGGATTCGTTCGTTCGTCATTTGTACACCACATGCTTATACCCTGTATTGTGTCCAAAACTGATATTTGTGATTTAAATTTAAGTAAACGTACTCGGAGGGAGTAATAAGTTGTACCGAGCCCATTTCATATTGAAAACAAAATAATATAATGTAAGGTATAGAAGATGTTCAATTTAAATTTAAAGAAATAAAATGAACGTTGGTACAGTTAGTTTTTCGATCTCATATATGAACGTTGCTAATGTCAGCGTTCAAATTTAGACAATAATATCGCACTAGTCAGCTTGAAAGCTAAATGCCGACAGTACCGTTCTAGGATAATATCTATGAAAAAATTGCTAAGAGCTATAATTTATATGAGGAGGGATCAAGTTACAACAAAGTTACAACAATTATCTTTTTTATTTTCAAAGTCCAAATCGTCAATCCAAACCGTTCAACATAATCTCCACAATAAAATGTGCTTGTAGATCAAATTTTACATTTTTTTTTTGAATTTTTTTACTGTTTATTAAGTATTTTACAAAAAATAGTCATATTCAGACCATTGAATTTTGTACCCATCTTAATAAATAGTAAAAAAATACAAAAAATCTAAAATTTGATCTGCAAATACATTTTACTTAGATAATCATGTTGAACGGTTTGGACCGACGATTTGGCCTTTGAAAATGAAAAAAATGGCTGTTGTAACTTGATCCCTCCTCAATTTATATATATATGAGGGTTCCAATGCACCATCTTTTCTATGCTCCCAATGCATCCAATCCTTATTTTCTCTATTTTCAAAAGTTCAAACAGTTGATCCGAACCGATCAACATGACCTTCATAATAAAATATGCTTGGAGACCAAATTTTATATTTTTTAGAATTTTTTTACTATTTTTTAAGATAGATACAAAATCACTTTATCGGATGGTCCAGAATCTCCTTAAAACAATGATTTTGTACATATCTTAAAAAATAGTAAAAAAATTCTAAAAAATATAAAATTTGGTCTCCAAACATAATTTATTATGAAGATCATGTTAAGCAGTTCAGATCGACTGTTTGGACTTTGAAAATAGAGATAAAGGAGATAAAAAATTAGATGCATTGGGAGCATAGAAATTTGGGTGCATTGGAACCCTCCTCTATATATCTATATATATATATCCTATATCTTTTATGAAAAGTTCACCTAAATTGCAAGAATAATTCTGCTTGTTTCATGTATTGAAATTGCAACGTCCTTGTTAATAACAAACAGTATGTATCAAAGATCGATCGATTTGCAGGCCGCATGTAATTACCTGTCCACTACACAGTGATAACGATTGTGAGTACTGGTTCCGTTGGTTCGCTGAAATTTTTAGTAATATCCTCAATTACAAAAAAAAACACAAATGCCCTCGATTTTTTTTTTTTCAAAATGTCCCAACCCTTAGGAATCCTAGCGGTCCACTACTGACAAAATTGCCAGGAATCATGACAGTTTTGTTCAATAGTGGACCGCCAGGATCCCTGGCGGTTCTAGTATTTTTTTAAACAAAAAATTCCCAAAATGGATACACTAAACTATAATTTTGATAAAACACTAAACTAAATCTCGGCGATTGTCGGTTTTTTTATAAAACACAAATACCCTAGATCTGAATACAAAAAATGCTAAACTAAATATCGAAATGAAAACATTTACATGAATAATATTTGAACTAAAAATGAAAATATTAAAAAAAAACTCAAAATCTGAGAATTCATACATTTACATGAAAATAAAAATAAAAATATGGTAAATGACAAGAATGAAAACATAACAAGAAAATAAAAAATGAGAAAGAACAAAACATAATCGCAAAAATAAACTAAAGTTTTGAGGGTTTTTTTTTTTTTTTTTTTTACAATTCGGACTGCGTCATTTGCCCAATTGAACAATATCTTTTTAGCTTCTACATCTTATTCTCGCAAGTTTTCAGAAAAATGGTCATACGCTGAAATCGAACACTCGAGCGCGGAGATACACCTGTTTGAAGTTCCTTCGTAATAGATCGCCTTCTCGGCGGTGATATCATCTCTCTTGCCCTATCCCTCGCCCTAGCCTCGCATGTTTAGGAAAGATGTCTCAGAAAAATACATGTACAACTTACAGGTGCTTTAGAAATAAGATAAATGACATTAAAAAAATAGATAGAGATGCATTATAACATTAAGGCACGGATCAATAACGTGGAAATGTTTGTATTTTATTTTATCACAGACAGATCATAGAGTAAAACATTGTACATTTGTTTGAGCATTCATATACGCCCATTCGAAAGAATGATCCTCATTTTTTTAATTGAACTAATATAGTGTTTTTGTTTTGTTTTGTCTGTCATTTAGTTCGAGTTTATATTACGAGGTTGATATTAATCATTAAAAAATTAATTGATGAACAATTTTACTCCTCAATTTAAAAATAAACAGAACCGCCAGGAATCTTGACGGTTGGAGTATTTTAAAAAAGAAAAAGAAAAAATCGAGGGTATTTCTGGATTTTATTTAATTGACGATATTAATAAAAAATTCGGAAAGTCATTCCTATGCTTTCTATGTTGAATCCGTCTGTTTTTTTATTGAAGTAAAATTATTTATAAATCCGGCATGTATTTTTTAGTCTGTTATAAATGGTGATGGTTGCAAAATTGCATCGACTTCGTACATTATTTATTTAATTGTTTATTTATTTTATTAGTGCACGCACAGAGTGTAAAGCATATTTATATTTTTGCAAGGAGAGTTATCTGATGGCATCAGTTTCGTTTTTCAATTTTAGCAGGTTATTATACAATTAATCAAACAGAGACTTGTGGTATAGTATATATTACATTTAATTCAAAATCTGGCTTTCCTTGTTTTTTTATATAACCAAATTAATATTCCATCAATAAAAATCGCTTCCATAAAATTTGGCCGTTACATAGCAGCTGGATCCGTGCATTTGAGTGATAAACTTTAAGTTAATTAACAGAAACAAACATGTCATATGATAAAGAATACTAAAAAATAATATCACACGTTGAATAAGTTGTGAAGCTCAATAATTCAACCTAATCGTGTCAAAAGCAACGGTGATATTATTTTTTGTTGAGCAAGGATCTATCCAGGCATCTCCTAGCAACAGACCAAAAAGAGGGAGAATACAAAGGGTGGGAGGGAGAGAGAGAGACTTGGCAGCTCCTGCCAAGCTTTTCAAATAGAGAGAGAGAGTCACTTGGCAGTTGCCGATAAGATTTCAAAAAAGAGAGAGAGTGGCAGCATCTGCCAAGGTCTTTCAAAAAAAACAAAAAAACAGAGAGAGAGAGAGAGAGAGAATGGATATGGAAATTATCCTTGAGAAATGGCGAAACGGATGGAACTCAGAAGAGATAAGGGTTCTCGTCCTTGCCAGCCTTGGCATACAAATAGGTCTCATCTTCTTGGCACCATTGCGTAAACGCAGCTCTCACAAGGCGCTTGCGCTGACCCTCTGGCTGTTTTACCTGACTGCTGAGTTGGTTCCCACATTAGCACTGGGTAACATCGGCAAACAGATCAAATCTGCAGAAAGTGGTGACAGTGGAACCATACCAGGCCAACTCACCATCTTGTGGGCCCCGTTCCTCTTGCTCCACCTCGGAGGTCCCGATACCATCACATCATATGCAATCGACGATAACGAGCTTTGGTGGCGTCACCCATTGGGGCTAGTTGTTCAGATTGTAGCCGCAGTTTATGCATTTTGGCAATCACCACCAAATCCGGGGCTGTGGATACCAACAAGTTTAGTGTGCTTCGCGGGATTAATCAAGTTTCTTGAGAGGACCCTTGCTCTCCGCTCAGGTAGCAGGGACATTATCAAGAATAACATTATCTCGGAACTGACCGGCCCAGGAAATGATTATAAGAAAGGTACATATATCCCTGCCTTCAACCAACATCCATTAACTATGTTATTATTTTTGGCTAAGAGTACCATTAGAATTGATATAATTAACTATTCAAATATATGATTAGTTTGATAACTTAAGGATAATTTATTGATTGGTGGCCTGTGGATACAGTTTCCAAATTTACAAGGTTCTAAGTTTAAAAATAAGTGTATATTGTTTTGATATTTTCAAACAGTATAATGTAGGGACGTGATAACATCCCCCATAATCAATCTCCAACCAAATTACTCAACTAACAACTTTTGACCGGTATCACATTCTAGAAGGTCTCTAGCGCCTTTATAGTTAGCACTAGTTGGTGCGTGTAAGTCTTTATACCACAATTAATATCACTAAATAGTACAAGTCCAATGTCTTTATACCTACCAAATAATCTATCAAATTTTAAACTTTTCACTTGACCACATCTTAATGGTTATAACAAAAATGAAGTTTCAGAAAAATGAAGTTTCTATACCAAGAATATGAAACAACATAATTACAAAATGAAGTTTCTTTATATTTGACATATCAAATCTTTATATAAAAATGTCTATATACCTAACCTATGAAGTCTTTACCTAGCATATGATGTCTTTATAACAAATGAAGTATTTATATCTAACATATTAAATCTTTATACATAGCATATCAAGTTTTTATATAAAGTCTTCAAAAAATTCAAAGTGCAATTCTTAATATCTCAATTAACAACTTGTAAAGAGTACACATCCCAAGTGTATATACCAAAGAGATCAAGTGTTTATATCAAACATATCATGTCTTTATACCTAACAAACAATCTATTAAAGTTTAAACTTTGAACCTGGCCATGTTTTAACAATAAAGATTCAACAATATTGAGGTTTTTATACCAAGAATTTGAAACAATAAAATTACAAAGTCCAAGTTTAAAGTTTTAAAATACGAACCGAAAGTTTTTATACCTAGCATATCATGTCTTTGTACTTGCCAAGTAATCTAAAAAGGAAGTGTGCACCGAAAATAAATTCCAAAAAAGGAAAAAAGTAAGTTACGGAAATCATTAGCGACTTTGACTAGGCTTGGAGGATTGGGCGGAGGATTGAGGTCTGGGGGCTGAATAATTTCTCAATAAAATAAAACCACATAAATTATGATCTTATCAGAACTAGAAATTCTTCAGCTGAATAAAATTAGGAAAGTTTATCGAGCCTAGCAAAGAAAAAAATTTAAATAATAATTAAGGTACCTTTTCCATGTACTAGAAATGAAGTGTTTATATATGTTTTACGATAAACATACAGTATTATTATTACGCCTTGTTTCAGTCAGTAGAGAAGGAATTTTTTTCGTTTTGCGGTTAAAATTTTTATTAGACTCAACTCTCATCTTTTATTTTAAAAATATATATTAAAGACCAACGTAGGTAATTAAGTGCAGAAAGTTCACCTAACCGAATGTTCGTAACTGCGGGTTGTGCATAATACTAACTACTTAAAATCAGGGGACAAAATGAAACACAGTGGTACGTACAATTAATCGAGAACTACTCAGAGAATCAGCATCGGCCCTTAATTTAGTCTTGTCCTCTTGGGGAAAATCAACTATCCTTTATTTTTGCTCAATCGTTTATTTTTGTATATAATTTCTACTGATTATACCATAATGGATATGATACAGCATTTATCTGAATTCATAATCAATTAAATATTAAGAAATGGGCAGTATTTTACCAGTACCCTCGCTATTCTAATTAGCTAAGAAGAAAACATAGTACATATATCTACATTGTTCATTTTGAAACTTAAATTTAAAAACTCAAATGTTCGATTTCAATATATTTGTTTATATGATCATCAAATTGACTACTATGTAATATGTTTGTTTCTAAGATCATCAAATTGAATAGTATGTAATATGTTTGAATATTTCAAATTAAGATGACTAAACTTAAAAGTTAATATTCATTAAGCATTTTCTTTCTTGTTTCATTTTTCCCTTATACATACAAATTAAAAGGAAACAAATAAATTGGAAAGGTGCCATTTCGTTGTCTTATAAATCACCTTCATATTATTTTTATAATTAATTATATATTTCTATCTTTAAATTTATTCTTTTTTAGCGCACCCAGTAGGGTGCTCTCTCTCCTCTCTGTGTTATATTGGTCGAGAAAATTACCTTCTCCCCTCTGTTTGATATCCAAAAAAAAACCTTTACTTCCATACAACTTTTTTCATGTGTTTCTTAATTTAATTAATTCTAATTAATTGCTAGATATTGCGATTTTTTTTTTGTCTTCTATGATTGTGCTGAACATCTCCAATTATTTTGATATATGGTGGTTCTATGTCTTACATGGCATAGACGGAATACGCTTAAATATAATGACATGACAACCGAATAATAGGATTTCAATTTAATTTATTTTTATTAATTCTTACTTCAGAATTTTCTAAATTTTAACCCAACAGTTCAGTATACACTGCATGTACAGTTTACCAAATAAATGAATATCATCGTAGGACCTTAGTTGAGAGAAGCATTAGTGTAAACACCCAGGACGTAGAGAATGCAAGGCAGAGCAGTGCTATTCTTCAATCAAGTGCACTGTAAACACTTATTTCTGGTACCAAAAAGCACTACATATGTTTTAGAACCTGAATAAAAAAATAACTAATTTTGTGTGTAAGTCCACAGTGATAGTTATTTTCGAAGAATATGCTTGCACTTAGCAACCACGCTTTTACCTTTGACGAGAATAATTATTATTATTGGAGAGTCCTCGGTGTTAGTTTTAGCATGGTTTAAAATGTTATCACCATGGTTATAGAACTGCTATTGTCTAGATAATTTTCTTAGTTCATGAAAATACTTCAACCCATGCTGTTTCAAAATTATATTCACGATCTTAATCCAGATTCTTGTAATGAATAATTACATTCCAAAATGTTATATCTCATGGATGTTTGTTTCAAGAAAAATCCTTTATATCCCAACCTTCCACTAACATCCGGTTAATAAAATTATCTCGAGTGAAATCTTATTTTTTTTCTAAGAGTACCTTATTTTTTGATTTATTTGTTCTTCACTCAGATAGCAACGATAATACTACCTCGAGCCCCGTCGACCCAGCAAATGGTACTACTAAAGGTACATATATCCCTAGCTTCCAATAGCATCCAGTTAATAATATTAACTTGAGAAAAAACTTATTATTCTTGCTAATACCTTAAGATTTGATTCAATTGTTCTCCCCTCAGGTATATGGGGCACTCTCAAGGATAAAATTATGTTGGTACTCTTCCCAGCAAAAGACACTACAGGTACATATATCCTAACCTTCCACTAACATCCGGTTAACAAAATTATCTCGAGTGAAATCTTATTTTTTTTCTAATAGTACCTTATTGTTTGATTTAATTGTTGTCCACTCAGATAGCAACGATAGTACTACCCCGAATACTGTCGACCCAGCAAATGGAACTACTAAAGGTACATATATCCCAACCTTCCTCCAACTTCTGGTTAACTATATTAACTCGAGCGAAATCTTACCTCCTGTTAATAATAACTTAAGATTTGATTTCAATATTCTGTTGATTTTTAGAAGTTCATTTGACTATAAACTTTATTGCTCAAAATAGTTATAATTATAATCTACAATCTCAAATCTAAATATACAGTCCAAATCTTTCGACCCGTTGAAAATGATGCTGAAAATGGAAATTTAGACGGTTGCTTAATTTTAATTTACGGAAATTATCGGGAGCAGGTTAGAAAGATAAGGGAGTAGAGAGTTAAGTCGCATAATTCAAGTGTGGTTATGCTGCGCGTACTTGGTTTTATTACCTCCAGCATATTTAAATATATGACGAGTTTGGGATTATTATAAGGACATTATATAGATTATTGTCAAAACAAAAAATAGCTCAGTTGCCTGTGCTTACAGTTTCCAAATTTAGAAGGTTCAAAATTTAAACTAAGTATTGTTTGTGACATTTTCAAACAGTATAATATAAAATAAAAGCAAATTATAAATTCTGATCTTATCAGAAATCGAAGTAGTTGAACTGAATAGAATTAGTCAACATTATTGAGTCCAACAAATTTACATAGTAAGGTTCCTTTTCCAGGTACCCAAAATGAAGACTTTATATCTTTATTACCATAATAATATATATAACAAACAACAACAACAACAACAAAGCCTTTAGTCGAAAACAAGTTGGGGTAGGCCAGAAATGAAACCCAACTGGAGTCACAAAACCAAGGTAGATAGTAATAAAAATAAAAATAATAGTGATAATACTAATACAAGTAGAACTAAGGTGTTCTTAAGCTCACCAAGCCGTATGTGAGCTTAACTCAAAAACCTATCGGATTGACTTCAAACGACGCATCCAAACCGTTGAAACCGACCTATTTCATGAGTGATGTGTTTACATGTCAAATATTAAAATTTTTGAACTAATTTAGTATGAAGTCAAGCGGTAAAAAAAGATGATGTATAAGTTAATTTTAATGAGTTCATTTTTCATTAATTTTTACCGCTTGACTTTATACTAAACTAGTTCGAAAAATTATTAATTTTACATGTAAATGCATCACTCGTGAAGTACAACGGTTTCAACGGTTTGGTTGTGCCGTTTAAAGTCAATGTAATAGGTTTTTGAGTTAAGCTCACAAAGGGGCTTGGTGAGCTTAAGAACACCTTAGTTCTACTCATACTAATACTAATAATGGTACCAATAAAATAGTAAAATAATACTAATAACAATGCTAACAATATTATACCTACACTATAAATCTTAGGGGTCGAAGTCGTAAGTCCAACATTCTTAATCCCGAATCAAAAGCCTTAGGACCTAAAGCCTACAAATATACCCCTAAATCCTGATTCCTAGGCTATGGTTGTGGTACATGGATCACTAACTTCCACGCGCTCATGTCTGAATCCAACTCTTTGGATACATTTCATTCCTTCAAGTCCCTTTTTACTACTTTCTCCCTTGTTATCTTGGCCAACCTCTGCCTCTCCATCTTCTTTCGAAACAACTTATAATTCTAGTACGCACTGGTACCTCAGGAGGTCCCTGTTGGAGATGCCCAAACCATCTCAAGCTATGTTGGACAAGTTTCTCCTCAATTGGTAGAACCCAAACCCTGTCACATATATCACGTTTTTTATTCGATCCCTTCTTGTATGACCACAGATCCACCACAACATACGTATCTCTAGTACACTTATCTTCTGAACATGTTGTCTTTTAGTAGCCCAACATAGGATGCCAGATGTATGCCGCAGTTTCACTCACCCAGCTCTTATCCTATGGCTAAGATCTTCATCAATCTCGTCATCAATCATTAGCATTGACCCCAAATATCGAAATGTGTCCTTCTTGTGCACTACTTGTCCGGCCAAAGTGACATCTCCATCCTCTTATTTGACACTGCTAAACTCGCATTTCTAAAACCAATCGATTGTAAAATCCGTCTCCACAACCATAGTTTCTATGAATCCCTATCCTACCCAAATCAATTAGCACCACATCATTAGCAAAGAGCATGCACCAGGGAATCTCCCCTTGTATGTCCCTCATGAATTCTTCCACCACTAGGCTGACCCTTGATGTAATCTTATCTTAAGAGGAAAGTCACTGGTTTCAAGAGCCCACCACATGACCTATCTCGGTTGGTTTGGTTTGTTTGGCGATATATTTATATATAATATTTCTAATTAATATGCTTTGTTTCAGTCAGTTTAGTTTGTTTATTTACTTGTTGTTCAACCATAAAAATGAAAAGTTCTACTATATCATCTTTTGTAAAAAATAGTATTTAAGGAGAATCAGTTTTATACTAGTAGTTATGGCAGCGCTTTCGTGCGGGAGAGTAGGTTCGGAATTGGGTTAATTTTTTTTTGAATATTTAGAGTTCAGAAAGTCAACTCTCATCTTTATCTAAAAGTGAAGTATCTAAGCCGAACAGAGGTTGATAGCAGAAAGTTCTCCAAAACAAACGTAGAGAACCAAAATGTGCGCAACATGTACTATGGGTACAATAATCAGGAGCTATTTAGAGAATCAACATCGCCCCTTTAGTGTTGGTCAATTAATCAACTATGTCTTCTTTTGAAAAAAAGAAAGAATGGTTTACTAATATGACCAACTTTTAAGTTTATACACGATTAAACATATGACAAATAAACAGATCTTGTTATATAATTATCTACTAATTTTACTTTGTACTGTAATGGGTATGAAACAGCATTTCCCTAAATCCATAGTCGGTAAACAAATTAAGAAATCAAAATATTTTACCAGTACCGTTCGAGATTGTCATTAGCCAAGAAGAAAATATTTTACCACGTTGTTGAGGAAATATTTTTTATTATCCTCTATGCTATCCCCAGACAAAAAACCTCATGTTTTTCTGGTGAAACAAATGCATTACGAAATGGTTTACCCCAATGATGTGTTAGAAGAAAAATTGTGGAACTGGACAAGATAGATATGTTTCCTACCAAAAGTGATGTACAACTAACAAATTCAAAATAAGCATGGTACCAAAATTAGGATTTCCCCAATGTAAAACTTCACTCTAGCTATCCTAGCTTAAGAGTGAATACTAACCATAATGTATCCAAACGACACGTACACATCTGAAGCAAATACACATAAAATGCTTCTGCAAACTAAGAACAAAAGTGGACAGGGATATGAAGCATTATTGGTAACTACATTGACAAAATATCATGTATGAGTGTGGACCCATTAATTGTCAAATTGTTAGAAAATCTAAACACAACACTCCCAAGAAACTCCCTTCTCTCCCATGTTTTATTTCATTCAAAAAGAAGATTACAAAATATGATAATTTTCTGAATAATACATAGAGATAGACATCAGCCTCTCATATAGCATGTCTAGTTATTTCTTTCCTTAATCTAGGATTGTATAATTATTACATTGATTGTCTAAATATTACAATTATTGGAAACTAAATCTTCTGCTGCCTTTTTCTTTAACTCATGCCAACAGTTGGATATCAAGTAGATAGTGTCCTTTCTTCACCATCACAGTTGCCTTGTGCGCCACTTCTCTTCAGATCTTTTGTGGCTCTTGTTAACACTCCCCCTCAGTTGGCATGTAGATGTCTTTCATGCCCAACTTGACAAGTGAATCATGAAAGATTGTGCTAGAGACCCCTTTCGTTAATATGTCTGCAAGTTGATCCTCAGTTCTCACAAATGGAATGCATATGACCTTCTCCTCTAGATTTTCTCTGATAAAATATCTACCAACTTCTATATGCTTGGTACGATCATGTTGCACAGGATTCTGAGATATGGCAATTGCAGCCTTATTGTCACATAAGAGTTTCATTAATTTCTTCTTCGGGTTTAAACCCGAGTTCACTCACAATTTTCCTCACCCATATTAGCTCCTGTAACCCTTTAGCAATACCTCTAAATTCTGCCTCAGCACTAGACAATGCTACTACCTTTTGTTTCTTACTTCTCCATGTTACCAAGTTCCCTCCAACAAATGTAAAGTATCCAGAGGTGGATTTTCGATCAGTTATATCACCTACCCAATCCGAGTCTGTGTACCCGTTAATTCTTAGATGCCCATTTTTCTTAAAGTAAATACCTCTTCCAGGTGCTCCTTTCAAATACCTAAGAATTCGAAACACAGCTTCCATGTGTTGTTCACTAGGTGCATACATGAATTGACTCACTACACTTACCGCATATGCAATATCTAGTCTGGTATGTGACAAATAACTAAGTGTCCCCACTAATCTTCGGTACACTTCTTTATTTGCTGGTACCTGGTTGGGGAACTCACCCAACTTGAGATTTTGTACAACTGGCGTATCTACTGGTTTGCAATCAAGCATCCCAGTTTCGGCAAGTAAGTCTAACGCATACTTACATTGAGACAATGATATACCTTCCTGAGTTCGCGTAACTTCAATTCTAAGGAAGTATTTTAGTCCTCCTAAGTTCTTCATTTCAAATTCCTGAGATAGCCTTTCTTCTAGGCTTTTGATCCCCTCATGGTCGTCCCCTTGTGATTATCATGTCATCAACATAAATAATTAGAATTGTTATCTTCCCTTGTCTTTCCTGTAAAACAAAATATGGTCAGAATCACTTTGAGAATATCCATATCCTTTCATCGCATTAGGAAATCTCCCAAACCATGCTCTAGGAGACTGTTTCAATCCATATAGTGCCTTCTTCAATTTACACACTAGAGATTGACCTTGTTGTGGTTGAGGGGACTGTATCATTTGTTCTTGCTCCCTATTATCATAGTTTGTAAGGTCAATCCATAAATTAATTTCATCTTCTGATTCAACATCACTTGGCGCACTTGGTTCATCAACTGGGTTAAGAGGGACCCGAGATGAGCTCGGATTAGTAGGATCAGATGCTAAACCTGAGATGGGTTCAGTCGATGAATTTGGTGGAGAGAGATCAGTTGTGAGCATCGGATTCGGTCCACTCGGACCAGTCTGACCTAGATTCAGTCCAATCGGACCAGTCAGACCCAGTTCCACATGCACAGGATCAGATGTGCCCATGTCCATTTTAAACCAAGGTTCATCCTCTCATAAATACTCCCCCTGAGGAGGAATCTTTTCCTTTGTGAAGAAACCTTCATTTTCAATTAATGTCACATCCATCGTATTTATACCCTTTTTGATATAGGATTTAAACATTTATACCCCTTCTGATTTTTACCATATCCCACAAAGATATATTTTTCTGTGCAAGGTTCTAATTTTGACCATTGGTATTTTTGTATATGGACATATGCTACACAGCCAAAAAATTTTGGTGGAAGGTTGAGAACTGACGGAATGTTGACATATGAGGAGAGAGATTGAAGAGGGGTTTTGAACTACAATATACCTGACGGCATACGATTAATTAAGTAAACAGCAGCTGCTACTGCATGATCCCAATATATTTGTGGAACATCATACTCAAGTAACATTGATCGGCTGTTTCTAAGTCATGTCTATTTTTCCATTCTGCTACTCCATTTTGTTGTGGAGTTCCTACGCAACTTCTCTCATGTATAATCCCTTGAGTATTAAAAAATTCCTGCAGTGTTTTATTCACAAATTCACCCCCATTATCACTTCTCAGGTATTTGATATTTTTATCAAACTGATTTTCGACCATATTAAAAAATGATTTGAACACCTATGGCACCTCATCTTTTGTCTTAAGCACATACAACCATGTCATTATAGTACAATTGTCAATAAACAAAACAAACCACCTATTTCCAATTGATGAATTAACCGGGGAAGGCCCCCAAACATCTAAATGAATCAAGTCAAAAGGTATTGTTTTTTTGTTCAAGGTTTTAGGAAAATGAGCATGGTGACTTTTTGCTTTAATACGAACATCACAAATAAAAGTTTCGTTCTCAAAACCAGAAAATCAACTTGGATAAAGCCTTTTCAAATACCCAAAAGATGGATGCCCTAAACACTTATGCCACATCCAGATTTTGGATCTTCAATTTGAAGGTAAACTTGTAGTCAGATTAGTCTTTCCAGCAACCATGTCGTCCAAATGATACAGTCTCCCTCTTCTAGAACCACGGCCAATCACCTCCTTCGTTAGAAGGTCCTGAAAGATACAAAATTGGGGATACATGAGTACAGCACAATTCAATTCCTCACAAATTTGACTAACATAAAGTAGTGTTGTTGATAAGGAAGGAACCAGTAATGTATTTGATAGAGTTAGAGATGGTGAAATTTGAACATCTCCAGCTCATGTAATCGGGTATATCTCTCCATTAGCATTAACAATTTTTGTTCTTCTTGGTTTGGAATCTCTCACCATGTCCTTCTTGGAGTAAGTCATATGATCTGTCGCACCTGTCACACCCGAGACAACCCGCCACGTGTTTACACGTAAGGCGTGTGCACATTATCAATAACAAATACTCATGCAACATTTTAAAGTCAAACAAGGTCTTTTAAAACCCCAAATAGTTCAAGTACATAACATACATTCAACATGAGATCAAGACAAAAATGGCAAACAAACCGATAATTGCCATGTTCAAAGAGAGAATTAAAGTTTAATTAAAAGAAAATAAAAAGATACTTGAGACATCTGCTCGTTGATTTCCTGATCCACATCCCTCCTATTCGTGCTTCTCGTTGGCTTCATCATTTCCTGGAACCCACATAAAACTGGAACGGGTGAGAGATAGAACGGTCTCTCAGTACGGGATTTAGTTCCAGTCCTGGAGTTTGCAAATTGACTTATTAACACAAACATGATATTATATACTCACATGAAATCGTACTAATGGATATTTAAATCACACATGCACACACGCACACACACTTCCATAGTTATCTTTCAAGTTTTCCGTTAAACCATTTATTTGCCAATCCAATGGAAAATCTATCGAACATTGGAAGACTGCCAACTCGCTAGAAAATCCAACCAACAACGAGAGGCTTTCTCACTAGACGGGGAATCCACCCTACGCTAGATATTGGCTGTCGCACTACATGGGGAATCCACCCTACGCTAGATCTTGACCCGTGACGGGAAATCCAACCAACGCCACGTTATTGAGGGGTCTAGTCCAACCCAGACCCAATGTATACATTCCAACGTATGTTCAATACGCGTTGGCCCCTTTCCTTTAACTTATCCATTACCTTCCATGTTTATTTCATTTAACACTACGCAATGTCATGCTCAGCACATCCTACTTACAAGTCTCATGATCGATATGAATAATCCTATTGTATTTCTAAACAAGCCAAAGGGATCGTTCAATTCAACATGCACAATTCCAAAAATAAATAAATAAAATGCACACAAAATGGTAAGTAACAATTTGACAATGTCCAGAAAACCCGTACCTGTTGTTGTGGGGTAGTTTACTCCTGTTTCTACGTTACTTCTTACTTCAGAACACGGACCTAGACCATGTAACACGATTTCTAAATTAATATTTATACATGTTTTTATTTAGACAAGTTGTTGCTAAACTAATTTTTATTAAGTACCAAATCCGATCATGGATACGATTTAAGCAGAACTATATTTGTCAATTGACAATTATAATGGAAATGATATTTTATGAGGAATAGGATTAAATTATTGATAAGTTTTTATAATATAATTCTTTGTAATAAAAATAACTTTAGAGTTATCGGTGAAAATTTACCATTTAATTAAAATAACATAATTAGAATCATTATTGATCTGAGACTATAGTATAAGCCAATTTAATTTGAGACGTTTGAAAACATCTTCATACGGAAAGATACATAGTTTTTGTGAATATATATATATATATATATATATATTTATATATAGTACGATGTATACGATTTCATACACTGAAGACTTATAGAAAGAATGAATTAGTTTCAAGTCCGGAAAGTTGGGGAAATTCCAGATGTTAATATAAAATATAATTAAAGTAAGTTAGATAGATCGAAATATTGATTTAATGACGAGAACAGAAAAATAAGATGTTATATAAAATAAATATGATTAAACTAGTATGATAGTTTGATTGGATATATATACATATATATCAGAAAGTTAATAATATTCGAGAAGACATCATTTGTACATAGAGAGTACGAAATAATATTTGATTATTCGCAACAAAAAGTAGGCACTTATCGCGAGGGTACTCCGTCGCGAAAAGTACCGTCGCGAAAAGAAAAAGCACAGTTATGACGATACTCTGTCGCGAAAAGTGCCTCGCGATAAGTGCCTACTTTTTGCGATGATACTTATCGCGACGGAATACCCTCGCGATAAGTGCCTACTTTGTTGTTGTGATATATATATATTGTTTAACGAACTGATTTATGAAATTTCATAATTAAGTTTCAGACAATCGAAATCCTTCTTAAATTCCACTGATCATATGATCTCGAGATTTTAACAAACTATCAATATAATGAACCTTATTAAATAAATGATTTTCAGAAATTATAAAATTTTCAGAAGCTTTATCAAATAAATAAATATAATTTAGAAATTATGGCAGATAATAATAAGAACAAAAAGTTGGCAAAGATATCAAGCATTACTTGGCATATTTGTAGACTAAAACAGGCAGAAATCCATTACTATGTGATAGTACCTTTAATAGGTAGCTGCATCTCACATAATATAATGTATGATTTCTGTAGCAAACAATGGTAGTCAATGATGTTTTCATATATATGAGAGATAAGAGAGTAAATAGATAGCTAATAAATTCAATTTCTTATTATTATCATAATACTCTCCTATATAACAGGATATTACATCAAATTATAACTCTGCGTATTTGTACATAAAGAGATTAAACTAAAAAAACATAATTTAAAGATAGCATTTATGCAAGCATACTTTATTTAGACAGTCATAATTTTTTGTAGGGAACTCCAATAGACTTAAAACTTGAACCATCTTAAAAAATATTTAAACCACCGGATAAATCACTATGTACTACCCTTTTAAACATGTTGAGAGTTACACTATGTACTGTGTTATCATTGTGCGTCAAATTCACTCTCATGTACTCCCAAGATTTCGGTAGTGAGCGAATGACTGCTTGCACTTGTTGCTCATTTGTTAACTCGTAGCCTGCTGCCCTCAATTCTCCAATCATATTTGACATAATGGTAAGATGCCGCCTCATGGAATGTTCTCGGCGCTTCTTTTAACCATCAAACTTAGAGTGAAATGGCGCAGTCAAGTGGTTGACGTGCCACCATACTAAAGCTTCACAACATCACAGCATCCCAAATTTCTTTGGTGCTGCGATACTTCTCAAAATGCACCAAGAGATTGTTGTTCATGTAATGCGAGCGGCATGGTCTTTTTTATTCCATTCAATGTACTCGTTGTACTTGGCATCTTTATTATCCTTGATTTCAGTCTTTTGTTCAGTGATAGGCTCAACCATATTCCGATACTCCTCAAGGAGATATTGAATCTTGCGATGCCAAACATCTTAGTTGTGGTCGCTATGTTGGTCTCCTTGGTTAACGTCATTAATGACTTTTGTTAGCCAACATATTCAAATATTAACACAAACATAACACAAAAGTGTGCATGTTAACACTATCTTTCATTTCACATCAAAATTCTAGTTTATGACCAAAAGAAAGTCTATGACAATCAATCAAATCTAGAAATAGAAACATGTCATCTCTAACCAATTAATTGGAGCAAAACTTTGAGTATGTACGAGATGGTTGTCTTTTGGGCTAGTTACAATTTCAAAAGATGGTTGTCTTTTGGGCTAGTTACAAGTTCTCAGGAAAACCAAAGACCATGAAGGACGCTCTTCCAATTCTGATTTTCCTAGAGAAAACTTTCAATAGACATTGTTTTATCACTAGAGCACACCATAACAATAGTTCTCGGCTTCCAATCCATATTCACCCACTTATTACATTATAATTTATAGGTGCAACTAATTGCGCTAATAAGTTACGTATAACAGTTTTATAAAGTTTAAATTGTTCTAAACATAAAGATTATGATCTAGATAACCAACTAAACATGTGGGCATACTAATTATAAAATCACTGGTTCATTTGTCTCAAAAAATTGGTAAAATTGGTGATTATCTCAGTTAGACTAAATCCAAAAATGACAACATTCTGCCAATTCAGGCGAAAAACCCGACTTTAAAAAATAAATCATATCTTCATCATATTTTATCGAAAAAATATTCTTCAACCTTTCCTAGAAACCTCTTAGATCTTTCCAAACATGGGAACAAAAAAAATTTAGAATTTAAGAAATCTGAGAAATATCCCACAAAGTCAGAAAATCAATCACTTCATTCTAAAAACCTGTTAGAACTTCCTTTCTTGAGACACTGGTAATTATCTTATCTTTTATCGAAATTTTGTGTTCTTATACTTTGTGGAGATATCTCTAAGAAATCTACAATCCATTTAAATATCTCAATTTTTTTAGTTACCAACCGTGAGAAAAATGGTCTGCAATACAGACAGGTCACTGATTCCAGATTTCTGACAGAGGGTCACCTTCTGCTTGCAACTACAATAATTTTTCGTACTTCAGTATTTTACTGAGTTATTGAAATTTTTTGAAAAGCTTAGTGAAAAATCTTCAACATTATTGCAGAACTTGAAGTCATTTGAATGATGAAAAAGTATGAAACAAATATCGTAATATCAGATAGTCCAAAAATCTGTCAATTCTGAAAATAATTTATAATTTTAATGAATTCTTTCAATTAACCACAAAATTTGAGACCACAAACCACACAAAGGCTTAAGAACTTGATTTCTAACCAAAAACAACCTGAGACTGGCTTGGATATCACTATTAGAAATAAATGAATCATAACAATTCAATATGAGAACAACCTGAGACTGTCCATGATGCATATCTTTGTTCAATAAACGCATGAAACAGTTTCCTGGACAGATTTGGAATTTGGTATGGAAACGCATTGATACTATTGCCAAATCTGTTAGGAAATCTAATGACAATAGTCTCCCACAATTCCGTGTATTAAATTTTAATAAACGAACACATTGTGCAATATTTCATCTCTTGACCACAAATTAAACACATAAAATTAAATTAAAATAAATGAAAATGAAATGAAATAATACAATTGGAGTAGAACTAGGGTGTTCTTAAGTTCACGAAGTTCCTTGGTGAACTCAATTCTAAAACCTATCGGATTGGCTTCAAAAGGCGAATCTGAACCATTGATACTTATGTACCTCACAAGTGATGCATCTATATGTGAAAAATTTAACTTTCGAATTAATTTAGTATAAAGTTAAGCAGTCAAAATTAGTAGGTTTTGAAATAAATTTTAATACATTCATTTGGGCACAAAGAAGTTCGGTGAACTTAAGAACACCCCAGTTCTACTCTTATAATTGTGACTTGTTTTATGCCTGAACCATTTAACTCATTAATATTTATGAACATAGCCTTTAGATTTGTTAATCAACAACACGACATGATTAAACTTTGAATTGAGGGAGTGCGAAATATATGGACTCACTCTCCTTTATTAATTGACTCAAACTTAGTCTTTAGAGAGTTTGGAGCCGATTATCTAAGAATTTTTCATGCATCCTTAGCTCTCTTTCCATTGGCAATCTTTTCGAATATGTCTCATCCAGCCCTTAATAGCTGATACTTAGAGCACTTTGATCTTCATTTCTTTATTTTCAAAGAATATAGTCGACTACCATATGAGAGCTATGATCTTCAGATTCTGCATACCTATTCTCGACAATGTTCCACAAGCCATTAGCACCAATAATGGCCTTCATTCACAATGACCATTGATTGTAATTGGCTTTGTTTAGAGCTGAGTATTAAAAGAAGATATTAGAAATTGATGGTCATTTGATACCAATTTGATGGAAGTTATGATGGTCAATAATGATGGTTTCAACAAGTATGAGAGAGAAGAGGAAGATAATTAAACTAAATTTCTTATTATTCTTAAACATCTTTATGTACCAACTTTTAGAATTGTTATTTGATGTTTAAGATTATAATAAACACTCATAACATTACATAGGATACTCTACTGGATTTAAAACTTTAACCATCTATCCTAAAATAAACTTAAAAAGCAAAAAAGGGTGATATTAGTGACTGAGAGCGAAATAGTTAATAAAATACTTTTTGAACTTTATGCAGATGATTTTTCCTCCGAGAGAGAAAGCGAAAGCGAAAATGAAAGCGAAAGCGAAAATGAAAGCGAAAGCAAAAGAAAAAGAAAAAGCAAAAGTGAAAGGGAAAGCAAGGTCATTGCGGAAGGCTATCGCTGGTTCAATATCTTCAAGCGCCTTTTGGTAGATGTAAATTTCTCCCCACATCAGTTAATGCTGAGTCAGAATCACTTCGGTGAAATCAGCTCAAAGAAAGCAATTAATTTGATTGCCATAGAGCTCTCGTTCCTATATGATATCCTCCATACAAAGGCAGTCCTTAAACACTGCATTTTAGGCCGTGTATTGCATTGTATCTCTGTGGTCTCCATCATAGCAGCACTAATCGTATTTCATCATCTTGACAAGCAAACATATGAAACTACAGATATTATCATAACCTACATCCTGTTCGGTGCTGGCCTCAGCCTTGAAGTCATCGCTACCTTCCTTCTTGTACTCTCAGACTGGACGGTCGTGTCACTTAGAAGGACAGGATGGTGCAATGGATTTGCGAGTGTTATAACCTCAGCGGTGAAAGGAACCTTGAGGGAAGGAAAACCTCGATGGTCGAAAACCATTGGGCAGTACAATCTTGTTGGTCTCTGCCTAAGAGACAAGGACACCAACTGTGCGTGGATCATGAGAAAACTAAAAATAAAACATAAATGGGACAACATGTGTGAGACCAGCTTGATCCCCATGCCGGAGTTGTTGGAGGAATATATGTTCACTGAGGCATTGAGGAGAGCGCAAAACATGCAGACATACAGAGTGTTTTTAGAGGCTAGATCATATAAGGGAAGGAATGTATTGGAACGTCACGCCCAATTATGGAATATAGGGTGGAGCATGAACAAGGAATTTGATGAGTGCATTATATTGTGGCATGTTGCCACAGACATTTGTTATTTTGCTGATGTGAGTTGCTTTCCTTGTGCTACATGGTCAGAATCGCTTCGCTCATATCAGCACAAGGAAGACACCGAGCGTGATGTGAGTTGGAAGACATCCAACTACATGGTCTATCTCCTAACCCAGCAGCAGTCAATGATGCCGCTCGGATGTGGTAAAACAAGATTTGAGGGCACATGTTCCGTGGTCAAGAAGATACTTCAGGTTGAGAGAAAGCTCGATGATGAGGCAGCACGCAATGAGAACCAGTCAATGATGCAGTTTGCATTTTCTGTGGTCAAGAAGATATTTAAGGGTCAGAGAAAGCTTGATGATGAGAAAGCACGCCAAGTGCTTTACTACAAATCAAAGGACCCTATTGATTACTCAACTAAGGATGTGAGGGAGACAGAAGGCCAAATATTATTTAGGGACTGCCTTAGACTTGCAGAAGGGTTGCAGAAAATCAGACCAGAAATAAGATGGAAGTTAATTAGTGAGACATGGATGGAGATGCTGGGATATGCTGCCATTCATTGCGATTCATACCAGCATGCCAGGACCCTCAGCAGGGGTGGGGAATTACTCACTCATTTGTGGTTGCTGATGGCCCAGATGGGAATGGTCGAGGAGCACAAGATGAAGCAAGTCCAAGCTGATTTCGTCTAATGTTTATATAATTATATGTGTTCCTTTTCTTATATGAACGAACTTAGAACAAGCTGCTTACTAAGCAGAGGATTTACATGTTAGTTATTTCTTTGATTTGTCCCGCTTTATTTATATGTAACATGATTGTCGTTTTGTATGCGACTGGATTAATTGTGAAGTGTTATGGTCATTATAATTTACTTGTATTTTGTTCTAATTTATCAATGTGTTTGATGAGCAAAAACCGATACGGATAATGCCAGCATCTATCTTTTCATCTTATTATTAAGGTTCAGGATACATATTACTATTGGGGAATCATAAAGGCCAAATAATTACTCCTTATCTAGAGATCAAACAATTACATCTCATCTAGGAGTCAAACACTTATACTCCGGAGAAGGACAAACAATTCCCCACCTTAACCTAAGGACCGTTATATGCCAAAGAGATCCAAAAACATAAATCAGAAGTGCGGAACATAATACTTAATTCCATGCCATTTGTCATGGAATATCCAAAGCCTTCGTAGAGCAACAGCCGTCTCCGTGAGCAAGAGACAAGTCTTCAATGGCAAGAAGCCCTTCTAGCTTTTCACCGTATGGTCGTGAATCAAGTCTTTTAAGACAGCAAGATATGACCCTTGAGAAATCCTGTCACACCCCAAACCAGAATTTCCGGATTAGGGTATGATCAAATCCCCGCCTCGTGTCTAATCATCGATAAACACGCAAGGCTAAACAATATAATAATCAAACAACAGCGGAAGCAATATAATACAAACAAGCAATAGTCATAAATATCAAATAAACATACATATATACACATCCATACAATCCACATCGGGATAAAATAACATAGCTAATCAAACGGATACATGATCTATTGAGTCCAATATATATAACAAAACATTGGACTCGCAAAATCCTAAACAAAAGCCCCTAATCTATATCAAGTGATGTGACCGTCGGGGACAGCTCCTGACGCCTCCTGCTGCGGACCATCAGACTCTGTACCTACCCACATCCATAAAAAGGAGGGGATGAGCGAATGATCCCCCAGTATGTGACCCAGTATTATCCCTTCAGGGATCCCCTTAAGTCAAAGCACATTTTAATTTGAAATCTACGTAAGGTCGGTAATTCACTTTTAATGCATATGTTACGAAAATTAAATCTATCATAGTACTACAAAAGAAAAATATACATATAATAGATGACATGATGTGACTTTCCTAATATACCAAAATGATGAAATTTCCCAAAATAAAATCAGAAGGTGAATATTATACTCAACCGAAGTCCAGTACAATAGGTACTGTGTGTACAATTTTATATAATAATAATACGGATAATTTTATCACCCCGTGCCGTGCCAAATTCAATCAAATTGAATTTATATCTCAAAGGTGACATAACACAAGGACTGCGATCAGGGGAGCAAAGATACCCGATGCCTAACAGCATCGAGCTTTGCCCCAAAGACTTCAACCCGTAGGCTGGTGCACGCTAGCCGATGGTTATATTCAAAAATTTGTGCATTTTCCTTACTCTAGACGATTCATCACCAAACATATAAAATAGGAGAAAACTACAAGCAGGACGTAAGAATAAGTCAATTCATCTCCTCATGAGCAGAGACGAAACTCCACCATCCGGCCAGATCAATGGGACAAGGGCTCGTGAGCGGCCCATAACAAAATGTAGCTCCTAATGTAGGGGGGATACCTCCCGAATCGTCTCCGGACTCGAGATCGGTCCGCACAAAATGTAAAATGATCGAAAATGATATACTACCAATCTCATGCATATAATAATAATAATCCTAATAAGACCTCTAAGGGATCAAGTGATCCCTCAGCCCAATGACCCACGAACCGTCACGCATCCCATGCATACGTGACGGAAAGCAGTCATTCGGTCTTCTATCTCACGCTCACCAATGCACATGCTTAACTACAATAATATGTTGTCCTCTACGAGAAGAAGACAACTAATATCCTAATATATTATTAATTAAATTACACTACTCCTAAGAAAGCATTAAATTTTCAATTTAGAAAGGGTTGTGCAAATCCTAAATTACAGTTCAGAAAGGATTAAACATGCTCTAATGCAACTACAAAATTTAAAGTGCGGATGTCAGGTCAAGTGGTCGACTGGTGAGAGTACACCACGAAAGAAAAATACAGATATCCCACACCTGATAACAGTAGGGGTAGAAGGAGATAGCACTATAGATCACCGTAATCTGCACAATCCTCGCCTGCTCCGGTGTAACCGTCAGCGGGATCAAACCACGGGTCGAACTCGGTGTAGGTCGGATGACCTGTAATTTAGTCGTAACTTAATTAGGGTCTATACTAAGTATTCGTGACCCTTATTACCCCGTTTGCTTAATTTCAATAAGTGTTCGAATCTGCTCAACCGGTTCGATCGATTTTATTCGATTCCGATTGAGCGTAAAATTAGGTCAAGGTTGGTTTAATTTAATTTAATGTAATTTTAAATATTCATAACTTTTAACTTAAGGCTATTACATATTTTTACAATAAAATCAGTAATGTATAATCTACGTAATTTAAATTGCTATTATAAATTTTCTATTTAATCACTTGTAAAATAACGTATTTTCCTAATTAATTAAGCTACAAGAAATTTTAGATCTTAAGTATGAAATTTATAAGTGTTAATTATTTAGTTAGAATATTTCTAAAGTTTTACGAATTTACTCTAATAATTTGTACAAGTCAATAACTTATAAATATAAAATAATATGTGATTATCTACTTATTTAATTTAATCTAATATGTGCTTAACATTTAAAAATCCTAACTACTCAACTTTTAATTAATTAAAATCCTAATTAATCTACATGTGTTGAAATATTTTTATTGGGTGTGGTTCGGAATCATACAGGAGTCCATATAGGGTTGTATAGTATCTGTTCAAATTATGTTATGAACTCTCACTGAGGCATCAAGACCCTGGACGGTATAATCATCTCCCGTATTTAAGTGAAAAACCTCGGATTGAGCCAAACCCGAAGGAGGCTCAAATTCTAAGTATATTTAGCCGATTTTTATTTCACTTAATTACTTTTTCAAAAGCCTACATTTTTTTAAATCCGTGTCCCTTAATCATTTAATCGGACCTCGCATATCCCGATTAAACAATTCATATTCCAACAAGTCAAGTCCCACATTCGCACTTAGGCCCCTAATTTAAATTAAATTACGCACGGCCTAAAATTTACACAATCGCACCTCAACTTTCAAAATATCACAACGAGGTCCCTGTCAAATTCAGATTTGGTACCAGCAGTATCACTGGGCTGTACCAACTGGTACAGCACCTCCTAACATCCCCAACAAGCAATAGAAACAGCCATGCTTAAAAAGGCAAGGCAAGGCCAGTACATCAACAAAATCAAAGCAACAGCCAACAACAAGGGGTTTGTACAGCAACAGAATCAATTCAAAACCCCACAAGGCACGATGGCCACAAGTCAAGGCAATCAGCCAAATAATAAGCAAAAGGTACCAGGCACAGGTCAAGGCAATCAGCCAAATAACAAGCAAAAGGCACAAGGCCACGGTCAAGGCAGCAAGCCACCAGCCACAAGGCCGAAAACCAAAATTAGGGAGTTTTTAGGGTTACCCGAGGAGAGTCGGCGCCAACAGCACCAGCAACACAAGCACAACAGCACAAATCGCAAGAATAACAGCAAAATCGCAGCACCACAGTAAAAATCGCAGCACCCTAGAAACTCACAGCCTTCAACTTACCAGAACCCGAATAGAAAGGAGAGAGAGATGGAAGAGAGCAAGAGAGAGAGAGTGAGAGAAGGAGGGGGAATCGGAGAAGAGGGAGTGACAGGGGTTTCGGGTTCGGGTCTCACTGTCAGCGGCTAGAGAGAGAGTAAGGGATAGAGTGAGAGGGCGGAGAGGGGAGTAAAAGGGGAATCGGAGAGAAATAGTTAGAAGAGCAATGGTGGGATCGGAGAGAAGGCAACAGAGAAGAGAAGAAGGAGAATGGCGGTTTCGGTTTTTGTCGCCAGAAAGGAGACGAAGGGAGGGGAGGCTTTGAATTAGCGAAAAAAAACAAAGAATGGAGATGAGGTGGCCTGTGTCGCCAGGAGGGGAAGAGGCCACTTCACCGAAAATCCAAAAAAAATTCGATTAAGGATTTTAAATTTCAAATTTGCATAGTTGTTCGTGTAACGAGTCATTGGTTCAGTTTATTCAATTTAATTCTCTATACTTTGATCAAGGTCATTATTGCGATAATTGCGCAGCTACAATCGTTCAATCATTTAATTCGTCTACTTTATTGCAGGGAATTTAATTCGTTCAATCATGTAACAAGATTATCTACAATAATTAATTGACTTTTATTTAACCTAATTAGTTGATTTAAATTTTTAATTAGCTAAAATGTTAATCATTAGGTTAATTTAATTAATTCAATTATATGGATTATAACAAATCCTCTCCAAATTTTCTAATGAATTTCTCTTCTCTATTCTTTGATTGTGGAAGAAGAAAAAAAGACACACAGAGCTATATTTTACTAAAGAGAAAAACTTATATTCAATTTATGTGTTTTTATATGTTATCTTGTGCCTTGGAGACCAATTCTTATATATAGTACCTATCTGGTTATCTGCCAACTTGAAAAATGTATTTTGTATGATTACATCAAAACCGTGCTGTCACATCAAAATTCATGCAATCGCATTGATATCCGTGTGGCCCACACAATCCTCTAAAATGGCAGTTTCCTGAATTGCAAATATCACGATCAGTCTATCAATGATTTGATCTTTGTCTAAATTGTTCTACACATTTGTAGACCACATCCTAATGAATATATTGAATGTATATTACCTTATTTGATCACTTAAATTAACAACCATATATGACAGTAAACAATCCATAATTAGATTACATATATACTCAATGTTGGCATTAAATCCAACAAGGTTGGCAATAAATCCAACAATCTCCCACTTGAGCAATATGTTATTACTTTTTAATTATGTTCCTTATGTGCGCACATTTTCTTTACTATCTTTCTTATATATTTCCAAACCAATTCGGTCCATCAACTATATTAGCAAAGGACTAAAGCGGCATTCGTCGCATTTACTCGCAACTAAATCCTCAATAATCACATCACTAATACAGCTGAATGACATGAATCATGATATGGATGTGTAGCATATAAATTACATGCAATTGTGATCTTCACATGACTATTTCTAACTTGGTCTCCTACTTAAAATCTTGAAACTGAATTTCATAAATTAACTGAATTAGATGCTAAACATAAACGAGAAACAGAATGTCAAAACTTCATAATATATATAACACTTGTTATATGTCACAAGTTACATATCCAAAATTACAATGAAAAATAGAACATTAAATTACAAATAACAGACTCCCACTAAAACTGAATATCCTCAATAGAGATTACACCCATATGAGCAACATGCTCTTCAAACTTAGCCGGTGTCAATCACTTAGTAAGAGGATCTACTAACATAGAGTTTGTTCCTACATGTTCTATTTCAATTCACCATTCTGTACTCTTTTTCTTTACAACCAAAAACTTGATGTCGATGTACTTGGACTTCGACGAACTTTGATTGTTGTTTGCGTACAGCACTGCCAAATTATTGTCACAAAACAATTGTAGTGGTCTCTCAATAGAATCCACCACCCAAAGTCTCATGAAAAAATTCCGTAGCCACACACCGTTATTTGATGTCTCATAGCATGCCACAAATTATGCCGCCATAGTGGAAGATGCAACAAGGGATTATTTTGCACTCTTCCATGAAATGGCTCCTCCGGCTAACATGTAAATGTAGCCAGATGTCGATTTCATGCTATCCTGACATCCTCCAAAATCAGAGTCAGTATAGCCAATGACCTCTAGCTTCTATGATTTCCGAGACTTGAGTATATGGTCTTTTATTCGCTTCAGGTACCAATGTCATCGACATATAAAATCAGAAACACAAATTTACTCTCACATAACTTGAGATATATACAGTCATCCACAATGTTAGACTCGAATCCAAATGAGACAATCACACTGTGAAATTTGAAATACCACTGGCGAGACATCTGCTTGAGCCTATAGATGGATTTTTTTAAGTTTGCACACCATAGACTTTGTAGCTCCTGATACATAGTTTCTGGTTACAGCATATAGATTGTTTCTTCAATGTCACCATTAAGAAATACAGTTTTAACATTCATCTGATGAAGCTACAAATTGAAATGCGCCACTAATGCCAATATGATTCTCAGTGAAACCGGAGAAAAAGTCTCTTTATAATCAATGCCTTCTTTTTGAGTAAAACCTTTAGCGACAAGACATGCCTTA
The DNA here is from genome assembly GCA_025461045.1 of Carex parvula. Classification (NCBI taxonomy): domain Eukaryota; kingdom Viridiplantae; phylum Streptophyta; class Magnoliopsida; order Poales; family Cyperaceae; genus Carex; species Carex parvula. The sequence continues at coordinate 150,547 of JAJGRW010001230.1, read as the reverse complement.
TATTTCTCCACATTACCCTTCCATCCCGCTTGATTTTAAATATCTATTTGCAACCAATGGTTCTCTTTCCTGCTGGTAATGGGACAATTTTTCAAACGTCATTGTCTGTCATAGATTTTATTTTCTCATTCAAGGCAGTAGTCCACTTGTGAGAATTAGAGCTTTCCATGGCTTGTTTGACATTAATGGGGTCATTGTCTAACACTCTAACATGCCAACATCAAACTCATGCTCTTGAAGGTAGACTACATAATCCAAAGATATTGTAGGCCTTCTCTCTCTAGTGGACCTCCTAATTGGATCTTCTAAATTTTTCTGAGGATTTCCAGCATTGTCTGAAACAATCTGGCCTACAATAGTATCTTTCAGATCTTCGGGCGCCCTTGATTGGCCTGCACCCGTCTTTGGATTTTTATTTTGTGTTGTTTCATCTTGTTGAGTTTGAGTTTCAATAATGATTTCGTCCTTAATGGTGTTTTGAGTAAAACTCGAATCTATATCTACAAAACTTGCAACACCTGATGGAATATTTGCATATTCCTCAACACCTGATAGAATATTTGCATATTCCTCTTCGAAATCAATTATTTTCTCACCCCCCCCCCCCCCACAAACTCAACATCCTTGAAAAATTTCACATTTCCCGTCTCAAATACATTATGTTCTGTAGGATTATAAAAATTATAACCCCTTGAGCGCTCGGCATACCCAATAAAATAACAACTAAATGTCCTTTCATGCAGTTTCTTTTCGGTAGGCTTGTAAGGCCTTGCCTCAGCTGGACATCCCCATACTCTCAAATGACCTAAACTTGGCTTATGCCCAATCTAAATTTCGTATGAGGTTTTGTTAGTTGCTTTAGTGGGTACTCTGTTAAAGATATAAGCTGCAGACTTTAAGGCCTCACCCCATAGATTATATGGTAAAGTAGTACGACTAATCATACTCCTTACCATGTCCTTAAACGTTCTATTGCGCCTCTCAGATACTCCGCTCATTGCTGGCGAACCAGGCAATGTATACTAAGGGACAATTACGCATTCATCTATGAACAAAAGGCCCTCGACGTTGTTCACCAGATCCATCATATCTGCCATAGTATTTTCCACCACGGTCAGATCTCATGGCCTTAATGCGTCTGTTGAGTTGTAGCTCAACTTTCGCCTGGAAACTTTGGAACATATCAAGGGCTTGTTCCTTTTCTTTAATCAAATATACATAGCCATCTCCATGATGTACTCTCTAATGTTTCCTTTTTGCTTATATTTCATTGAGACTAGTCTTGTCAAGAGTGTTTCAATTTCACCTTTCTCACTCTTGACAAATCTATCCTCAATGTTCTTAAGGTAGAGTTTACCGCTCAAAATGGACTCTAAAATAGCGCCCCGAAATACCTTTGGATAGACCGTTTCATTATCACGAGGCTCATGCGATTAGACATGTTCCACTTTGTCTTTTCCTTCTTTTGATCAGAAGTACTTGTATCCGTAATAGTGGACAAGTTTCTCTAAACGCAAGGTCCAGGTCCATGACACCGAGAACTATCATTAAGCTCTCATGTCAATACTTGAAATTGGTCCCATTCAACATAGGCATATCCTTAAGACCTGTAGTAAAGCTAGCTGATTCACAAAAAACACACCATAAACATGATTTAGTCTTAATTCAGAAATTATAAATTATAAATTATAAATTCTAGTAAATGCTATAAAGCTAAAAAAATATTTGATAATTTTCCCTTATTGTCACAACACATTCGAATTTCACAACCAGGTAAGTTCCCAGGTAAGTCAGAGATCACAAGTATCTGCTTCAAATTATGACTTACGTAGACAGAACTTGCCTTGACACTGTTATGTTCATAGTGTTGCAACTTGTCTTAAAAAATCACCATATATTTTATGAGTCTTAATACCATTATAAAACCAAAGAATCAGTTTCCATTAAGCGGCTACCTTTTAATAGCAGGTCAATTTCTTATGATACTTTGGGGCAACAATAAAGTACTGATAACCTAGAACATACCGAATAACATGCCTTCCTTTGTGCTGACAATGTTGACATATATGTAAAATTTGTGATAATCACTATAATTTATTATCACCCACTTGCACAAATAATTTTGAAGCTATTACCTTCCTTTGGGCTGATAATGATTACATCCATTAATTGCACCTTAACTTCCTTCATAAAATGCATTTGAATTAACCTCATCAAAAGAGGTACCTTTGGGCACAATTAGGAATCGATTAATTTGGGCACAATTAGCCTCTACGCGTTCGTAAAGAGGGTCGCACAAACTCTGCTAGGACTGAATTTTGGTTAGAATTTTGCGATTTTAATTGGAAATCTTCTAGCAAATTCTAACCAACTTAATAACTAAAAAGACAATTACGGCTGTAAGCTTTTACAAGTTTTGTGCTCTCCAAACCAAAATTTTTAGATCTGAAACAATCAAGAAAAATCAAGAAAAATCAATGAAAAAATCACCATTAATTCCTAATTCTCTCTAGATCCTAAAAGACTTAATCCTTCGGCATATGAAGGCTCTGATATCCCTTATTGGGAAATCTAAAGGCTAAACAATTATGCCTTATCTAGAGATCAAACAATTACATCTCATCTAGGGGTCAAACACTTACACCCCGGGAAAGGAGAAACAGTTTTCCACCTTAACCTAAGGACCGTCATATGCCAAAGAGACCCAAAACATAAATCAGAAGTGCGGAACATAATACCTAATTCCATGCCGTTTGTCATGGAATATCCAAAATCTTGGTAGAGCAATAGCCATATCCGTGAGCACGAGACAAGTCTTCAATGGCAAGAAGCCCTTCTCGCATTTTCGTCGTATGGTCGTGGATCAAGTCTTCCAAGACAGCAAGATATGGCCTTGAGAAATCCTCTCCAAATTTTCTAATGGATTTCTCTTCTCTATTTTTTGATGGTGGAAGAAGAAGAGAAGACACACAGAGCTGTATTTTTCTAAAGAGAAAAACGTATATTCAGTTTCTGTGTTTTTCTATATTATCTTGTGCCTTGGGGACCAATCCTTATATATAGTAACCTATCTGGTTATCTGCCAACTTGAAAAAGGTATTTTGTGTGATTGCATCAAAAACTGTGCTGTCACATCAAAATTCATGCAGTCGTATTGATATCCATGTGGCCCACACAATCCTCTTAATTGACAGTTTTCTGAATTGCAAATCTCGGAATCAGTCCATCAATGATTTGATCGTTACCTAAATTGTTCTACACATTTATGGACCACATCCTAATAAATATATTGATTGTCTATTATCTTATTTGATCACTTTAATTGACAATCATATATGACAGTAAACAATCTATAATTGGATTACATATATACTCAATGTTAGCATTAAATCCAATAAGGTTGGCAATAAACCTACAATTACATCATCCATATAATTTACATGAGAGTGAGCCTATGGTAGGATGCATATTACGGATAAATATTGGTTCATATCTCTATTTTACCCCACAAGAAAATATACAATTGGAGACCAAATTTTACATTTTTTCAGATTTTTTACTATTTTTATTGGAGATAAAAATCATTGCTTTCTGATAGTCTAGAATTTTGATTTTCTACCCATCCTTAGTTTGCATATTCCCGTAGCCTCACTCTTTATAATAACTTATAACACTATTACCCGCCCAAATAAACCAATGATGCATCATACTGTCTACTTCGCCCTTTTTTCACTCCAAAATTTTCTTGATTAATTTTCTAGATTACATGGTTGGCTTCGAACAGAGAATCCAATAACCTCCAGCGAACAGTGCACTCGTAGGCTAATAAGTAGTTAGTTATTAAAAGCAGAAAATCCAAATATTACAAAAGGAAAGAAATGATAACGAGACTTCATTTAAGCCCCAATTACCCACTATCTACAAAACTAGTTTTAGTTTACCCAAAAATTAGCCTTGATATTGTAACTGCAACAGTCGGGTGTATGCACCATCAGTCCTTACCAACTCACCATCAGTATGAGCTTGTCCATAGTCTGGCAACATTGGGGTACAATGGCAGGAAGATCTTAACGGGATATCTGAGGGAGCAACTGATGTATTTGAGGGCCGAGCTGGAGGAGCTGAGTGAATTGATGCAATCACAAGCAATAAATGAAAAGCAAGGCTGCTCTTTTGCATATTCCTTAATGATTTCCCATTTCACCCAGCGTGGATTGGCAAGAGGTAAATTTAGGCTCTTTTACAGTCCTGCTATGCGAGAATTCATTGAGGAAGCGAAGATGTATGATGAAATAGATGATTTGCATGTCTATTGGACCGGTTCATTGGTGCTATCGAATCCATTCAAATGATTATCGACGAAGATTTATATTGGTTCAATGAATAAGACCATTTGAATATCCTACCATTGGCCAACCAAGCAGTTCCTTTTTGTCTCCTCTGATGGTGCTTGAGTTTTTTTTTTCTTTTTTCAAAAAGATTTTCTTGATTAACGACTGAAGGAGCTACTGAAGCTTCCAGTTCTTTTTCTTTCATTGGCACAGTATTTAATTAAAATAAAATATATCTTTTTGTACTTATAAGCGGTGGTCAAATGACTTGGGACCTTTATATTATGTTCCCCAACCAAAATTAGAGTATCATATAGCGTACTTGCCAGGTAATTACTAGTAATTAATTATTTCTTTATCATTTTAAATTTCTATTTTATTGCTTTCCATGATTAAAGGGAGCATCATGCCACATGACCGTAATGAATATGATAATAGAGGTTGAATGATTTGAAATATACAAGATTGAACAAATTGTGAATACTTTTTCCATAAATTGTGAAATATATAAGATTTGAAATAATAGAGGTTGTATGATTTAAAATATTTTATTGCTTTCCTTGATTAAAGGGAGCATCATGTGAACGATTGTCCTGCCAACCAATAACTCACGTCTTTAATTTCACACGTAGAAAATTATTTTTTGTTTATATTCAATATATATTTGCTCTATGAGATTTGTGGCACGGCCAAAATTATACAATTTTGAGAAACACAAAATTTTTGAAGTTGCATAATTTCACAATAAAGATTTTCCCACACTGTAACCATACTGAACATGAAATTTAAGGTTGGTCTGATTCCGTTGGAAATTATGTAAAAAGGCCATAATACAAAAGAATGAATTTCTATTAAGCAAATGCGGGATGGTTACACATTAATGTCACCATTCACCAAGACGCCTATATTACAATTAACTATGATAACCTAACACCATGACAGAAAAAGGGGATGGTTGCAAAATTCTAGCCTTTCTGTATAGTATTATTAATTTATTTAAGGAATCCAAGTTCTTTTTACCCAAAAAAAATGTTCTGATCAATTGAACTTGTTATGATGTTCTGAAACTTTAATTGTTTCGATCTATGTTTGCAAACTCGAATGGGATAGTGAACGTTTAAAAGTTTATCCAATTAATCAAATTAGCGGAAATTCAAATACCCTGTCCAAATTAAAATTAAAGAAATATAATCACAGTACCAAATTAAAATTAAAGAAGTAAAATAAAGATGAGTAATTATTTCTTTCCCCCCATCTCCCATCCAATTCAGATTCTCTCCAGTACCGTAATAGAGAATCTTTTACAATTGCTGGATCTGAAACGTTCTTTGGACGGGACAATTTATCTTACTTTTGTTTAATTGGATACTTATAAGAGAAGAAAATAAGAAACATTGTTTGGTGGAGCCATCGCACAATGTTCGGGAACTTGCACAAATATTGATGCGAAATATAAAATTGCCCACACGTTTTGATGTGTTTGAAAAGAAAATTTATATACAAAATTTAAAATTTTAACGCAGTATTATTAATTTATTTAAGGAATTCAAATTCTTTTTACCCAAAAAAATGTTCCGATCAATTTAATTGTTACAACATTCATAACATGGAGAGATTACCGTAGAATCTCCATTAAAATAATAAAATTAATACATGGGAAGCTGATTGGTGTCTATCAGTACTACACAAGGATCTGCAACCATGTACGGACGCATCGTGTATGTGAAAGTGCCAATAAATTGTACACAGTTAGCTCCATGTCTAGATAATAATCGGCCTAATTAATTACTTAATCCTCCAAATTAATGAATCCAATTAGTTAATTCTCCTTTTTAATTAATTAGTATTTAATGAATCCAATTATGCCAATTAATTATTTCCGCATATATCATATAATATATGTCATATATCTTTCGAGTTATATAAATCATCTCTGCAATTAATTTGGTACGATCCTTCGGGATACCGTATTGTGTTGGCAACGAAATTGAAACTCATTTTAATTCTATAAGTCACAAGAGACATCTAACATAACGCATCATAATTACCAAAACAATCCAAAGAATACATATGATAGTGATGTACAATATCTCGATCCTTGTAAAAAATATACAATTGTTCGTGTTATTTTTTGCAAGCGACTAATTGTACCCAGCGACTTGTACCCGGTTTTTACTCAAACCATCTGTCATTTGACTAGCGCGATACTGTAAAACTCAATATTTCATACTGTAAAACTCAA
>JAJGRW010001230.1:67478-140622 GCA_025461045.1 Carex parvula | reverse complement strand
AAGAAAAAGGGGATGGTTGCAAAATTCTAGCCTTCTGTATAGTATTATTAAATTATTTAAGGAATCCAAATTCTTTTTACCAAAAAAAATGTTCTGATCAATTTAACTTGTTATGATGTTCTGAAACTTTAATTGTTTCGATCTATGTTTGCAAAACTCGAATGGGATAGTGAACGTTTAAAGTTTATCCAATTAATCAAATTAGCGGAAATTCAAATACCCTGGTCCAAATTAAAATTAAAGAAATATAATCACAGTACCAAATTAAAATTAAAGAAGTAAAATAAAGATGAGTAATTATTTCTTTCCCCCCATCTCCCATCCAATTCAGATTCTCTCCAGTACCGTAATAGAGAATCTTTTACAATTGCTGGATCTGAACGTTCTTTGGACGGGACAAGTTTATCTTACTTTTGTTTTAATTGGATACTTATAAGAGAAGAAAAATAAGAAACATGTTGGTGGAGCCATCGCACAATGTTCGGGAACTTGCACAAATATTGATGCGAAATATAAAATTGCCCACACGTTTTGATGTGTTTGAAAAGAAAATTTATATACAAAATTTAAAATTTTAACGCAGTATTATTAATTTATTTAAGGAATTCAAATTCTTTTTACCCAAAAAAATGTTCCGATCAATTTAATTGTTACAACATTCATAACATGGAGAGATTACCGTAGAATCTCCATTAAAATAATAAAATTAATACATGGGAAGCTGATTGGTGTCTATCAGTACTACACAAGGATCTGCAACCATGTACGGACGCATCGTGTATGTGAAAGTGCCAATAAATTGTACACAGTTAGCTCCATGTCTAGATAATAATCGGCCTAATTAATTACTTAATCCTCCAAATTAATGAATCCAATTAGTTAATTCTCCTTTTTAATTAATTAGTATTTAATGAATCCAATTATGCCAATTAATTATTTCCGCATATATCATATAATATATGTCATATATCTTTGGAGTTATATAATATCATCTCTGCAATTAATTTGGTATGACCCTTCGGGATCCGTATTGTGTTGGCAACGAAATTAAAACCCATTTTATCTATAAGTCACAAGAGGCATCTAACATAACGCATCATAATTACCAAAACAATCCAAACAATACATATGATATGTGATGTACAATATCTCGATCCATGTAAAAAAATATACAATTGTTCGTGTTATTTTTTGCAAGCGACTAATTGTACCCAGCGACTTGTACCCGGTTTTTACCCAAACCAACTGTCATTTGACTAGCGCGAATACTGTAAAACTCAATATTTCATACTGTATAACTCAATAGCAAATCATATATAATAAGTAATTCAAATTTCTAACAACCAGCGACTCTTGAAAGTGGTCCACAGTTAGTTGCTAACCGTTTGCAACTTACACAACTTGCCAAACTGCATGTACTTCCACCGGGACCACTTCTACAATTGGAAAAAAAAATGGGCCCGTAGAACCATTCTGCGGCCCCACTGAAACGGGTCCGCAGAATGCCGGTGCGGTCGTGGAGAAAATCAAAATTCTCAGAAACGATGGTTATTTGGTTTATTTTTTTTGAAACTATGTTATAAATAAAAATTTTGGCATTTAAATCCACTAACCTAAAAAAGAAAGTCAATTCTATGAACGGTTAGACAACTGGAAAAAAACCTGGAGGAAGAACAATTAATCAGCTCGTCGTCGTTGAAGTGGTCGTTGTGGTAGAAGGGCATCATGATGAGATGCATAGTATATTTCTATGCTTATTAACAGAATTTGCAAATATCCTTATAATGGCTAATATTGGTTTAGAATTGTTTGTTCGTCAGGTCCGTTTTGACAAAACAATTGTTTAATGAATGTGAATTAATACAAAACAAAATAAATATATAAGGTAAATTTTAAAGTGAATGTAAACTAATATATTTAGTGGTGACATCAACTTAATAATTTATACTATATGCATGTAAAATACATTGTAACGATTTGAATGGACAGTACAACTTCCAAAATGGAAAAATGGAGTATAGAGTTTTATTACCGGTTATATCCGGTTATTTCCTTTATGCCACGTGGGTAAGCGAATGGCGTTATAATAAGTTGAAGAGTGGAGACATCTTTTGTCCCAACTCTATGCCACATGTTCTGGTTTTATTCGGCAAACTTATGGATTTTCTGGCTTGTTAACTGGAATGATTGATGCCTACAACAACAACCAAAAAAAAAATGAATTGATTGAAACTTTGAATCAGTAGTACTATGTATAGGCATTATTCATTTATTTTTATATTAAAAATTTATTAATTAATAATATGTATATTTTACAAATACATATGACTCAATTATTCGACAATTATTTGTTTCGTATATGTATTCGAATCCGTATTAGGTACAAATATCCAGTGTCATTGGAAATAAAAATAAATATTTGATATAATATATTAGGTACAAATACTTGACATATGAACTATTCACACATACATGACGAGATATGAATACTTGTAATTTTGACATTAATACTTTCAAACGTCATCCAATGTCATAAAAGCAATTCATTGACTTCAAACACTCGATAAAACCTTCGTTGACTTCGAACACTCGATATCCTTATAGCTTTGGTTGATGAAAAGCAATTCGTGGCTTTGAACACTCGATAATTTTAAATTTGAATCTTCTTGTCCCTAAAATGAGGGTGATCTGTCAATTAACAAATTACATTATGTTCATAAAAGAAACAATTCATAAACACGAGCTTTCTCTGTGGGACATTGTTTCCTACCTTTCTAATAAAAATCTATTAATATTTAATTATATTAATTATCAAAATTGAAATTTAACACAATATTAAAAATGCAACCATGAATTAAGATTAACATAGCTCAGAAATAACAAAAATATTCGTATTAATTTGTTATATATAAGTGTATTATAGTGATATCATATTAAGTGTAGTCACTATTCAACACAAGAAAGACACAAACGGTAACACAACAGTAAGAGCAAATTGAACAGTTGTACAAAATTTTCATCTCAAGCCTTTCTCCATAAACAATCTTGATAAATGAGAAAGCTTAATTTTGTTCCTCTAGTAAGAAAAAATCCACCCAACTCTACAAAAATAAGAATCAAGGACATGAAACGAAAATTAACTTTTGCCTTGGGTTTGTATACTGGCTCTATTCATTATGATAATTTGTATATAAATTTTGAAAAGCACATGATCCGCGTTGTGAGCTCCCATGCACTGATGTGGATATCTTGGAGAAGGACAAAGTCTTCTTCCAGTTTTGTTATTATGCTATTCCCAAATATATTTTAAGATGGGCATCAATTTATTTTTAGTACATTAAGGTCGCCGGGTTTCATGCATTCACCATGAAATCAGTATTAAATATTTGAGATGAACATGCATCACCTAAGAAAGTAACAAGCAGCTGCCCCCTTCTCTCAACACATCTAATGATAAACTGATCAAATTTGAAATATAATTTACATTTGAATTATGTGTTTAGAAATGATTAAAAAAATTAAATTAATACAAATAGTTTCTCGAAACAATGATATATTAAATTCTAAATTTTATCTCTTTAATTTACATTTACGTTACTTGATTTTATCATTATCCACTAGCTCATCCGCAAATCTCAATATTCTGCCAAAATTTATCATGGAAGCCTACCAACATAGATGTCCACATCCTACCGCCATGAAATTGTACACTCTCTTGGCTTTCCAGAAAGCTATAATTTATTCCAAAGCTGGAAAAAAGAAACATCTATCTAAGCACATATCCAAGTTCAGCTAGCTTGTTTGTTGTTAAGAAACTTTTGTGTTAAGAATACACTCGGCAGCTAGGGGTGTCAATGGATACGGTATGTGTCGGGTGGAGGCATTTCATACCCATACTCATTAAAACTGACTTTTTACCGATACCCTAGCTACCCTTACCCATTAAAAATTGACCGTACCCTACTCTACCATTACCTGTTAATATTATCGGGTAACGAAACGGTAGCGGGTGAATAACGGATAATACTAATATAATATTTAGTTTTATTATATTTTACAAATAGAACATCAAAACTCATTCATTTCACACATATGTAATTGCATTAATTACTAATAAAAATAAAAATAATTATGCAATCAATTCTAACTAAATTATTTTTTATAATGCAAGAAAATTCAAAAACATGAATATCTATTAGAACAAATTCAATTATTTAACTAAATAACAAGACATGCAAATAAAAATAAGATGTTTAACATTTTTCTTATAACAAAAGACACACTACTAAATAACAAAAACACATCACTATCATTGCTCAAACAGTATTATACGAAATATCACGCAAATCAACTTCACCATCAAGAATAATTGATTTTGATAAGGATGAGAATGCTCCATCAACTTCATTGGAAGATACATATATTTATAATATAGTTAAGTTAGAAAAATTTTAAAAATTAAAATTGCTACGCATATAAATATGCCATATGTATCAGTACTGTAATATGCCATGTATCAGGAAATTGGGTATCAGTACTGTAATTGACTGGTAAATATGTACCTGTAGCAATTGCTCTTAGCCAATCTTGGCTACAAATCAAAGCTTCTACTGCTGCTGAACTCAGAGTACTTCTATAATCATCAAGAACCCTTCCTGTTGTGCTAAATGAAGACTTTGATGCAACTGTCGATACGGGAGTTCCTAGAACATCTCGCACTAAACCGGACAGAACTGGATATTTTGGAGCATTACACTTCCACCATGCTAAGATGTCGAAATTATCATCATCTATGCCTGGAGCGTTACGTTCCTCTAGGTAGATCTCTAGCTCTGATTTTGTGGGTTTGCTGGTAAGTGATTCGCGAATATACATAGCAAGACTGTGTCGTATATTGCTAAATAGCCTCATTGATGATTCGCTAGTACAGGAGTTAGCATTTTGTGCATTGGAATTAGACCCGTGTGATCTATTTTGATTTCTTGAATCTGTTATCGGATATTCACTAAACAACTTGTGCAAGTAGGTCACCACATTTGTCACATTGAATTCTGCTTCACCTGGTACATTGTAAATTACCCAAAAAAAAATCTTAACCGATTTCAACATGTATCGAGGATCTAAAATAGAGGCAATAGCCAATAGCACACTACTACTACACCAATATTTCTGGAACTTCTCAGACATTCGAGTTGCCATATTAACAACAAAAGAATGGTCGCTGCTGAGCCAACTTCTTATACTCTTGTAAATCTCACAGATTCGTTAATGAAAATGTTGATGGTAGGATATTTGGTCCCAAAAATTCTCATGGTGGTATTATAAAAAATCTGTAGACACTCGACTATGAAAGCTGCATTATTCCAATCTTCATTAGATGGAGCATGCTTATAGTCATGATCAATTTCAGCTAGACAAGAAAAGGCCTCACAAAACTTGAGAGCATTTACAAGCATTAAAAAGGTTGAATTCCATCCAGTCGGTACATCATAAAATAGCTTGCATCATTGGTGGTACAGTTATCTAGAACAATGCTAAAGACCTTTTATCAATGTTCCAATCAATCAACTTCTCCATTATCACTTCATAGAGGTGTTCACTACTGTGTGGAGGATGGAACGCGGACAAAGTTCAAAATTCTCTTTTGTATTTTCCAATTGTCATCAATATACTGACATGTTAAGAAAAGGAAACCTTGAACATTGGCTGAGGTCCACATGTCCGTGGTAAGACTAACTCTACAGTTAATCTTATCAAGGACATCATACAAATTCGCCTTCTCTTCTTGATACAGTTGCACACAATCACTTCTAATTGTGTTTCATTTGTTCAAACTAAATTGGGGTTGAAGGTTCTTGACAAAAACCCGAAAGAAGTGGTGATTGGCCATATTAAAAGGATACTCATGAGCCACAACCATTCTTGCATAATTTTTCCGACTTCTTTCTTGTTTAAACTCAAAACATTCGACTTTTTTTTTTACCATCTTCGTTGTATTCATTCACTGTTAGAAGTTGTTGATGCACATCAGGTTTCTGGCGCTGTGTCCGTTTGTATGCATCACAACTACGGCTTAAATGATATTTCAAATGACTCATTCCATTTTTACCCCCGGCTGAGAGTATTATTTTGCAGTGCTGATACTTAGCACTGTATGACCCATCAGGTAGGATTTTCTTTTCAAAATCATTCCACACCTTAGACCTCAGCTTCCTCATCTTCTTGGATGACACCTTAATGGCTGAATCTGAAGCTGGATTAGCATTAGCAATGCTTTCTACTTGCTCTCGTGACTCTCCATCCATTCCAAGAGGCAATCTATATTAAAGTAAAAATAATTTAGCATTAGTAAATAGTAAGCTTGATTTTTGCTGAAGCTTCCTGACAGCAAAATATGACTAATAAATTCCAATTATACTACTATATACATATAAGTGCTAATGCTGAGAGTTGTTAGTTACATTTAGTGGCATATGGTGGTCTAATGCTGACCAGTTGTTGGTAAAAAAAGTCTAGTCCTAACCGTAATCAGAATTGAACTAAAATTGTGAGAAAAATTATAATTAACAATAACAAGACCTACGATTGAGCCTCAGAGAAAGCTGTAGAGTGCAGATTCATGGTACAGATTACAAATTAATCAAATTATCTAATTGAATTAGCTTCTCTAGCTTTGTTTTTAATTATTTATCATGTGTTTTTGTCTAGCTTGTCTAGATTCATGGTACAATAATAAAGACCAAAGATTGAGATCACATAATTTGACTATGGTACTGCAAAATTTTAAATTTTTTTTTGAAATTTAATATTTTTTTCAAAATTTAAATTTTAAATTGTTGTAAATGATACTACGAATACTACAAAATAACATTATGAATACTATAATACACATGATGAATACATTAAAACCACATTATAAATACTATAAAATTTAAATTTTTTTAAAAAAAAAATTTTGAAATTTTTTTGAAATTTTTTTGAATTTTTTTTTTCTTTTCAAATTTTCATATTTTATATTTGCATCTAGATCATGTAAAATAAGTATGATTAGTTGATTAGAGTAGTTTACGTGATTTCTTGAGAACAAATGAGTTCAGATCTAGGAAGGAGGGTCATTTGACCCGTTGTACATCCGTTTTTTATCAATGAAATTGTTAAAGTCACTAATCTTCAAAATCAATTCTATGAACTGTTAGACACTGGGAAAAAAACTAGAGGAAGAACAATCGGCTCGTCCTCGTTGAAGTTCGTTGTGGTAGAAGAGCATGATGAAGAGATGCATGGTATATTGCTATGCTTATTAGCACAATTTGCAAATATCCTTATAATGGCTAATATTGGTTCAGAATTGTTTGTTTGTCAGGTCAGTTTTGACAAAAAAATTGTTTAATGAATGTGAATTAATACAAAAAAAAAAAATATATATATAAGAGAAATTTTAAAGTGATTGAAATCTATTATATTTAGTGGTGACATCAACTTAATAATTTATACTATATGTAAAATACATTTTAACGATTTGAATAGACAGTACAACTTCCAAAATGGAAAAATAGAGTATAGAGTTTTACTGTACAAATTAGTGAAATATAATCACAGTGCCAAATTAAAATTAAAGAAGTAAAATAAAAATGAATAATTATTTCTTTCTCCATCTCCCATCTCCACTAGGATGAGGTAAGTGAAATTCAATGATCACGTGAGTCCTTTGAAATCCGATCCGGTTATATCCGGTTTCTTTCTCAAAACATATTTCCTTTATTTTGTACAATTGTTATCAATCAATGGTATAATTTTGTGTTGATGCGGACCAATATCATTTCATAATATGTAACACCAGATATTACATATATGTTACAGTAGCTTTGGGGAAAAATAAAATAAAATGATAGTTACAGCAGCTAAAACGTACGTTGACTTCCAACACGCGATATCCTTATTGCTTTGGTTGATGAAAAAGCAATATATTCATGGCTTCGAACACTCAATAATTTTAAATTTGAATATTCTTGTCCCTAAAATGAGGGTGATCTGTCAAATAACAAATTACATTATGTTCAGTAAGAATCACAGTTTTAGGCCAAATCAGAAAACAAAAGGAAAAAACAACAAAAATATTTGCATACTCACATTATTCTTGAAGGCTAGTTCAGGTTTGACGTCATGGGATAACCCAACCCATAAAACAAAAAATAAAGGAAAATAGAAGAAAGTGGGACTCCATGGGACAACCCAACCCAGGAAACGAAAAAGGAAACAAGTCCCCAAGATTGCAAAGACAAGATTTTTTCGTTTCCTGGGTTGGGTTGTCCCATGGCAGCCACTTTCTTTTTTTCTTTTTTCTTTTTTCTTTCCTGGATTGGGTTGCCACATGGTGTCCCACTTACGAAATTTTTTTTTTTTTCATTTTATTTCGCGGTGCCTTTTCATTTTCAAAATTCCCACATAATATTTCTTATTTTTAATATTTTTTTATTTTCCTATGTATAAAAATTTTGGAGGTGCCTACCGAGCTGGTGAGCATGTACTAGATTGTTTTGTTTTATACATACAACTTGATAGCCATTGTCAAGACATGGAAAGGAACATACTATCTAAAAGCATCATTCACCATTATCAAGACATGGAAAGGGACATACTATCCAAACTAAAAGCATCATTCATGATACATGTGTAGATTATTTTTTATGTTTTTCCAACTGGAGTGCAACGCATTTACTATTGTCGTTTAGTACACTGTACACATGAGCCGCTGAGTACAGATCTGAACTCGATTAAATCAACAAAACTAAATAAATGAATGAGACCTCGAGATGTGACATTGAGTTTGACTAATGAATTGAAGACAACTGAGTACTTGAAAACTGGCAATCAGTATTTATATTTATATATGCGTGGTTCGCACATGGCTAGCTGGCTAGATGCTCTGTGTGTTTCTAGTTTCTCACCATACTTGTAAAATGAGGGTTAATTTTGTTCAAAATGATATAGTCCAGGAATCCAAAATTCCATTACTTGTTGGGTCCAAGCCCATTGCTTCGTCTGGTCCTATCTAAGAAGTACAATTCTTAGTCATAATTACTTGTAGAGAGAAAATTGAACAGAAGGCTCCATCCAATCAAGGCACCAAACTCGAGCCACTACCATTTTGCTTCAGCAAAGATTTGACAATTGTTCAAAAATTTCATCTCAAGCCTTTCTCCATCAACAGTCTGGACAAAAAGAGAGAGTTTTTGTACCTCTACAAAGAACAAATTTAACCAATACTATAAAATTAAAAATCAAGTAGATGAAACGAAAATAAACTTTGGCCTTGGGTTTGTATACTGGCTGTATTCATTATTGATAATTTGTATATAAATTTTGAAAAGCACATGATCCTCGTTTTGTGGATATCTTGGAGAAGGACAAAGTCTTCTTCCAGTTTTGTTATTATGCTATTTTCAAATACATTTTAAGATGGGTATCATTTTTTTAGTACATTAAGGTCGCCGCGTTTCATGCATGCATTTACCTTGAAATCAGTATTAAATATCCGAGGTGAACACGCATCACCTAATTATAGACAATAAAATCACACTTGTTAGCTTCAAATTAATTAAGCTGGAATGCTGGCAGAGCCAGCGTCCGGGTGAAAATGTTAACAGTACTAATTTGACTTGATGCAGCATACAAGTTCATTATTTTTTTAGCCTATGCAGCTGAGCTCCATGCAATTTAGTTGGTGACGTGTCATGATTTGATTGTAATACCGGAAGTTGTTTTCTCTTCTCATTTGCAAGGGAACACAAATTTCTTTTGCATGGGGGCTTCAATTATTTTTTTATGAAATATATTAATGTAATAATTTTTAAATTTATAATATTTATTATATCACAAACAATTTATAAAACTCCATAAATTTATAATATTTATTTCAAAATTCAATTTAACACAATATAAAAAAATGCAACCATGTGAATTAAGATTAACATAGCGCACAAATAACAAAAATATTCGTACTAATTTGTTTAAGAATAGTTTATTATAATGATATCATATTAAGTGTTGTCACTATTCAACACAAGAAAGACACAAACGGTAACGCAACAATAGAGAGAAAATTGAACAGTTGTACAAAATTTTAAACTCAAGTCTTTCTCCATCAACAATCTGGATAAAAAAAGACAGCTTTTGTACCTCTACTAAGAACAAATCCAACCAATACTATAAAAATAAAAATCAAGTAGATGAAACGATAATAAAGTTTAGCCTTGGGTTTGTATACTGTCTCTATTCAGTATGATAATTTGTATATAAATTTTGAAAAGCACATGATCCGCGTTGTGAGCTCCCATGCACTGATGTCGATATCTTGGATAAGGACAAAGTCTTCTTTGTAGTACATTAATTTTTTGATGGGTATCAATTTTTTGTCGATAGTTATTGCTACTCTCAAATAAATTTTAAGATGGGTATCAATTTTTTTTAGTACATTAAGGTCGCCGGGTTTCATGCATTAACCTTGAAATCAGTATTAAATATTTGAGATGAACATTCAATCACCTAAGAAAGTAACGTGCAGCTGCCCCCTTCTCTCAACACATCTAAAGATAAACTGATCAAATTTGAAATATAATTTACATTTCAATTATGTGTTTAGAAATGATTAAAAAAATTATAGTATAATAGATATAGTTTCTCTAAACAATGATATATTAAATTCTAAATTTTATCTCTTTAATTTACATTTAGGTTACTTGATTTTTATCATTATCCACTAGCCCATCCGCAAATCTCAATATTCTGCCAAAATTTATCATTGAAGCCTACCAACATAGATGTCACATCCTACGGCCACTACTACAGAAAAAGAGATTGCAGACGGACATTACCAGAGGAGCTACACGGATTTCCTGCCATGTATGAGTTGAGGGTGTATAATAGGTACCCTCTATCGACACGGATATTTACCCGTGTATATCTAACGCTTTCTACACGGATTACCAAATAAACAGCCGTGACCATACACCTGCCTATGGCGCTCTCCATATAACCGAGCAAAACGTATATTACGTAAACGACCGTGTACGACTACTCTTTATTCACAGACCTTGCAACTAAACGTCCGTGTAGGTTACTTTACCTACACGGACGTTTAGTTGCATATCCATGTCCCTCTCTTAACAAATCAATAAAAAATAAAATAATCCTTGTATCTCCGAACTCGTTCTACACGGACTTTGGTCAAAACAACCGTGTCGAATTACTCTATCTACACGGACGTTCACTTTCATATTACGTAAACGACCGTGTACGACCACTCTTTATTCACGGACATTGCAACTAAACATCCGTGTAGGTTAGTTTACCTACACGGACGTTTAGTTGCATATCCGTGTCCCTCTCTTAGCAAATCAATAAAAAATAAAATAATCCTTGTATCTCCGAACTCGTTCTACACGGACTTTGGTCAAAACAACCGTGTCGAATTACTCTATCTACACGGACGTTTAATTTCGTATCCGTGCCTGTCAAAACTATCTTACACGGACAACTATAAAATAATCCGTGTAGCTCTCTAAAAACGATCTACACGGGTTTTGGTTAAACAACCGTGTTAAATTACTGTTTTCTACACGTGTAGGGCGTAGAAAGTTGCACAGCTGGTTTGGAAGGTGTGTGCATATGTATTTAAATGCCTCAGGGTTCAATGCTCTCGATCAGTTAGAGAACATCGAATCTGAAACATTTTTACTTTCTTTCTGCTATTCCTTCCGGTTCACCCTCGACAGACCTACAATTCATAATCAGTCCATCGAGAGAGTTTAATGATTGTGGGGACGTTTAACTCCCAGCGGGCGCAAGCCCCCGCTGTTAATTACATCAGATGACCCTTCCAAGCCATACTGAACACCTCGTCCATTCCGGGATTTGGGGCCTATTTATTGTGAATTGAATAAAGGGGCTAAAAAGGGGAGAGAACTCATGTATTGACCTTGGTTTTGATTTGGTTTTCTTGGTTTGGATATGTGTGTATGTGTGATTTCATATTAAAACAATGTTTATTATATTTTAAAATAGGAATTTGGATATTTGAGAAGTGTATATACATTGTTGATTTATATTTGACTCATAACATATTTATTCACATTTTTGTTAATAAATAAGATCGTTTAAATTTGAAGAAAGGGTATTTTGGTCATTTCAAAACTTGGCTGATGGCTGGACATGTTCAATTTTTGTTTAGAGACATGGAGGATTTAATTTGGGTTCATTTGGAGGTGGTTTGAGTTGATTTGGATTTGAAATGAAGAAGTTATGGCCAAAAAGGATTGAAAAGGGCTTATTTGTAAAGCTTGATTCTTTCCAGGGACCTATTTGTAAAGCTGGAAGAAATGGAATTTGTGATTTGGATTTTAGACAAGGTTTTTTTGTGAAAATTGGGCCTTTAAGGGCTTGTTTGAGAGACTTTTGGGCTGTCAGGGACCTAATTGTGAATTTATAAGGACTTCGCTATAGATATTAAAAGGTCAGAGGGACCTTGATGAAAAGAGCTTTGATTTAGAAATTTTATTTATTAACTGGGCTTTGAGATATGGATTTTTGGGCTTTGAGATATGTACTTTCGGGCTTTAAGATTTGTGCTGAGTATTTGATTTTTGAATTGGGCATTTTTCATTTGTTTTTCAAGAACTTCAAAAATTCATATTAAATTGAAATAAAATCATAAAAATATGAAATTTATGTCTATTTTATGTATTTTGAAGTCTTTTATTTAATCATGATGTTTGTTCTTTGATTTGGATTTTTAGCCGATCTATACTGTTCATTTTACCAGCAGATGCCTTTATTATAAAAATTCTGATATTTCTGTTTTTAGAACTAAACTTTGAAAATTCATATAAAATCGAAATAAAATCCGAAAAATCTAAAATTTAAGTCAATTTTGTGTGTTTTGAAGTTATTTACATCTTGGTGCAGTCCATTTTGCATTTTAGCCTTTATTCTGGTCTAGATTAATCATTTTACCAGAGAGGGTCATTTCAGTCTAGTACCAGTTTTGTTTGCTGACAATTATTTTTGTAAAATTTGTACAAGATAGACTACAACTCCGATTTGAGTGTTCTTGGTACCAAAATCTTCAGGAAAGCACAATCTATATCCTCAAAAAGTTTCAAGAATTTAGAAGACCTAAATCTATTTTTAATTTGTGATTTTGTAGGAGGCATATTCTGGGACAGCAAGCTTATCTATCAGTTTTTTGTATTTTTGAAAGCCAACTTTAAAAATAGCTAGTAAATCGTATAAAAATGCTACAAATGTAAAATTTGGGTCTAAATTGTGTGTCTTGAAGTCCTCTATCTGACTGTATAGTTTGTTTTTCATTTTGGTCCTCGTACCAGTCTGCACTGGCTATTTTACCATAACAGGTCAATTTCACCGTTTTGAGGGTTTTCTTTGTATCAATGGCATTTGCATGGTGCTTTGTTGCTAAGTTTGGTTTGGTACCATACCAGAAACAAAAGAAAGAAGATCAAAGTTTCAAAAGTTTGTTTAATCAAAAGGTTTTAAATATCAAAAGGATGTCAACGTATGATTTTGCAAGAAGACCCTTGTTTTTTATTGAAATTATGATTTAAGTGTTCTTTATCTTGATCAAAGACATATCATTGAAATATCATAGGTTTAAAGATGTAAATGACATGAAATAGCCATAGCTTTTTTTGTTAAAAAGGTTGGAACAGCCCAGTTTCATTAGAAACTAATGTTTTAAGTACAAAAAGGCTATAGCCATTGTTAAAAGAGGATATATACCCTCTTTTCTGCTACCAAGAACTATGTCCCCCCTGAGTCATGTCCGATAAAAACGTCTAACTATGAATTATGTCAACCAAAACATAGTCAATCAACACCACAAAAGAACAAAACAGATCTTTTAAAGCATCCTAGTACTCTAATCAATGTCGGATGTCTCCTGAGTAACTGATTCACTCTCTTCTTCGCCTGGCCAAATCACTCGGAGTGGGATAGCATCCATGACTTCAGCATCTGGGATCCATTTGATGGTTTCCTGTCTCACCTTTGGCTTTGTGTGTTTACTTCCTGTCCAATACAATACTAGAGAGATGATTAGATAGATGAGATTCCTAGCTGTTTTTTTGTGCATCTGTTGAAAACAAACTTCGTTCCTATGTTTCCACACTGTCCAGCACGTGGCACTAAATATAATAAGGAATGCAGTTTTTTCTAAATGTGAAAGGGTTTGGACATATGTGAAGACTTTTTTCATATTAGTCCACTGATTATATGGTAATTCCTTTTTGCCCAGCCAACACCAAATTTGAGTCATTAATTGGGCAGGTTAAAACAAGTGGCCAACAGTTTCATGTTGTGAGCAGAATACACATGAGATATCACCTTCCCAACCTTTTTTCATCAAGTTAACCTTAGATAAAATGCGATTATGAAAGGTTAACCACATGAATATTTAATTTTGGGTGGTAAAGGCAGAGACCACCACATTAAAGGGTCAGTTACTAGTATTCCTTTGTAGTTGACTAATTGGTACAAAGATTTAACACTAAAACTCCCTGAATTTTCCCATCGCCATGAGAGTTTGTCCTCATAGTGTGTGAAAGACATGTGACTAAGAATAGTCAATAACTAATTCCACTCCAGTAAAGAAACCCCTGTAAGTACTTCCCTGAAAAGAACAGCTTGTCCTTGTGAGTGGATAGCTGATGAGAATAAGATAGATTTATTAGTGCAATTATCATATAGTTGAGGAAACCTTGATGATAAAGCACAATTCTCATACCAAATATCCTCCCAAAATTTTACCCTAGAGTGGCTGCCAGGGGTATACTGTATACTACAGTTACCCAAAGATGCTACCTTCAAAATAGACTTCCAGAAAGGTGAAAAAGGGAAGTGCATATTGCTGTAATAAAGATGATTGATGATAGTTTTCCAATTACTAAAATAATTAGGGTTCTTCAATTTCCACCACCATTTAACAAGGAGAGAGATATTCATATCTCTAAGATTGAGTATTCCTAAACCTCCATAATTTTTAGCTAAACAAACCTTCCTCCAATTAACTAATGCATATTTCTTCTTAGATCTACTAGTACCTTGCCAAAGAAAACGACACCTAATCTTATCTATATCTTTGATAACAGAAAGAGGAATTTTATATAAGGACATTGCATAGATAGGGATGGTGGATAGAACAGAATTTAAGAGGGTATGTCTCCCTCCCAGAGAGAGTAATTGGCCCTTCCAGTTTGGTAATCTCTTCTCAATTTTAGAAATGAGAAATTGCCAATCAAGCACTGAAAGCTTGGTGTTATGTAGGGGAAGTCCTAGGTATCGAATAGGGAAGACTGCTGATTTGCATTTGAATATCTGAGCTAAAAAGTCTAGAGGAGCATTATTAAGTCCATACATTTCAGTTTTAGCTAGATTTAGTTTGATGCCTGATACTGCTTCAAAGGCCTGCATGGCCCACCATGCAGATTCTACTATTTCAGGTGAAGCTTCTAAAAATAAGATGGTATCATCTGCATAATGGCAGTTAGTGACAGCTTGCTGTCTGAAACATGCAGGACCTAACCCTTTGGGAACATTATGTGATTTACCTTTGAGAAAAATTTTACTAAGTGTGTCTGTTGCTAGGATGAAGAGGAAATGTGAGAGGGGATCCCCTTGTCTCACTCCTCTTTTACAGTAAAAGTAAGGAGTTAATTCTCCATTAATAGTAAGACAAGATTGTGAACTAGTTAACCATTTATGTATCCAAGAAGTCCATTTGGATCCAAACCCTCTACTGACTAAGACCTCTAATATGTAGTCCCAATGAATTTTATCATAGGCTTTTTCAAAGTCAACTTTGATGACTACTCCATTTTGTTTAGTTACATTAGTAAAATGAATAATCTCTTGGCTGACTACAACATTATCTAATATATACCTACCTGGCAGAAAGGCTGCCTGACTCTCATCAATAATTCTATTCATAATCAATCCTAGTCTATGAGTTAACATTTTTGAGATGAGCTTAAAACTACAGTTGACTAAACTGATTGGTCTGTATTTATGCATGGTTGTGGCCTGAGGGTCTTTGATGATAGAAGGAAGTACACAAGGTAAAGAGATCTTGTTTAACTAAATCCCAAAAAGTTTGATAAAAATGAAAAGAGAAGCCATCTGGACCTGGAGCTCCATGAGCTGCACAGTCAAACAAGGCTAGTTTGATTTCCTCCATAGTAAAAGGTTTTTCTAATAATTCATTTTCCTGTGTGGTGACTTTGTCAGAAGGGTCCCAAAAGTTATTGGTAAGGGAAGCAAACTTCACTCCTTGAGTACCTAAGATATCCTTATAGTATGCAATAGCATGGTGTTTGATTTCAGTAAGGGAGGAGGATGGAATATCATTAATCACTAAACTATGTATTCTATTTTTCTTCTTTTTTTGAGTAGTGATAACATGGAAAAATTTAGAGTTATGATCTCCTTCATCAAGCCAGGTTTATTTTGATCTATGTTTCCAATATAATTCTTCCTCTAAGTAAAGATCTTCTAAGTTACATTTGAGTGTATGCCATTCCTTAAAGCTCTGTGGAGGTAAGCTGTCTAAGTTCCTTAAGAATATCTAGCTGATTTAGTTGTTCTAAAATGAGGAGTTTATCTCTTTTCTTTTGTCCATAGTAATTTTTAGCCCATCCTTTAATTTTTCTCCCAAGTATAGTTAATTTTTGTTGCCAGCTAAGAGCAACATCTTGCAATGCTAAGGGGTGGTCAGTCCACCATTTGGTGATAAGCCTACAGAATTCTGCCTGTTCAGTCCATAAAGGATCTATCCTAAATTGACTAGTCTGAGAGGGGGTATTCCTAGTGAGCTGTAGCAAAAGAGGACAGTGATCCGATCCATTTTTAGCTAGGTCTGTAATTGAACTAAGTGGATATAGTTGGTCCCAATCAAGTGTGGTAAAATATCTATCCAATAATGCAAATTGGGTCCCATTAGACCAGGTATACTTCCTAGTATGGAGTTTATGCTCCAGGAGGTTATGCCTATTAATAAATTGATTAAATTGTTGACTCATATGTACATCAAAGTTGGGCCCTGATTTTTCTTGAGGATGTCTAATTGCATTGAAGTCTCCACTAAGAAGCCATGGTTTGGTATGTGGGTTCCTAATAGTATCTAATTCAGTCCAAAAATCATTCTTTTTAGTTCTAACAGTAGGTCCATAGACAATAGTGTATTGCCACTCAGTTTGATCAGATTTATTGATTAAATGAACATCTAAACTAAATTGATGTACACTATGAGAAATAATTTCTATGGAATTGCTATCTCCCCTAAAAAGGATGCCTCCTGATCTGCCCATGGATGGGGCATAGATCCAAATATCAATTTTATTAGAGAGTGCTCTCAATATTCTATTACTAAAGATTTCTTTTTTAGTTTCATGAATAGCTACCATGTCAGGTTGATATTTATGAATATAATCAGTCAAAGCCTGTCTTTTTCCTGGGAGAATTCATCCCTCTAATATTCCAGTTGAGTACTATCATGGAAAACTGGTACCATCTCTGTCTATCTCTAAGTCCTGACTATGTATGATGTGAGACATGTTAATACTAGTCTGTTGCTGAAGATTATTGGGTTGAAATTCTACTGACTGTAGCACTTGCTCAAATTGAGCTCTACTAAGGTTTTGAATTGCTTCAATGAGTTGTTGTCTATTTGAGTTATTTGTTCCTAATGTAATATTATAAACTAGAAATAATTGTTCAATTTGCTCCACTGTAAATCTAGTATAGGGAAAGTTTTGGAGCAAAGGAATACCTGTAGATTTAGAATTTCCAGATGCTTTCCTTTTTTGGGCTCTTTGCACCACAGGAGTATGAGAAGGCCTCAGTTGAACTCTAAAGCTTCTTCTAGGTACTGCCTTGTTATATCTCCACTCATGAGGGTCAGGTGTGTGGGTATACTCTGTTGAGGAGTCAGAGAGGACAATGAGAGGGGTATGTTGAGAAGAAGAGCATATTTTTTTTGTGGGTGATCTAGGGTGGTGTTTCCAGTGTTTATGTTTCTGGGTAACAGAAGGAGATTTGTGTTTGGGGCTTTTGCTCTTGCTAGGCTTTCTTCTGGAAGGTGGTTTTGGAGTGGTGAATCTGACTTGTTTACCAGCAGCAGGAGTCTTAAATTTAGTTGGATTGGTTTTAGTTTTCAGAGCTTGTAACTTCTAGCCCTGTTAGAGAGGGGTTCAGCATCTATCATTCTGTCCATCAACTCAGCTATGAACTCTTCATCACTATCTTCATTGGTTGCATTGGGAAGGGGGGGACAGGCAAATGTATGGAATTTTCAGTATCTGATGTGCCAGTGGTTGGTATATCTGGAACAAGAGAGGGGGGTATGGCAGGTATGTCACCAGAAACAGAAGAGGTAGGTTTGGGTATTGAAGGTTGTGTATGAAAGTGATACATGTCATGGAGAGCAAACTGTAAGAAAATGTCCTCTGTGACAGAGTGGGGCTCAGCATGGACAGGAGCTGAGTGAGAAGAGGTATTGCCTAGATTGTGAGGGGGGTGTGGAGATGGAGAAGGACCATGGGGTCTCTGTGGTTGAGAAGTGCCAACCCCTCCTCTTTCCATATGGTGAATGGCATCCAAAGCCTTTTGGAAGGAGTCTTCATCAGAATCTTCATCAGAGGGAGGGAATTGCTGAGAATTAGGTTTGCAGCTAGATGACATAGGTTTTTTACCTTTTCCATCTTGAGGAGATTGACCTAGGACAGGTTTAGTCATGGCTGGTGATTCTGAAATATGGGGGCCTCCCCGTCGTCGATCCATCACGGGTGAGATGAGGCTGGGTGTATGGCTGGGAGTGTGATGTGGAGAAGGAAAATAGAGTCCCCTTTGGGCAGGAGGGGCGGATTGAGAGAAAGGAGCTTGTGGAGGAGGGGAGTGTAAACTAGTGTCTTCTTCCATTTGAGGAGTGGGTTCAGGAGGAGGTTGGATGGTAGTTTGTGGTTCTGGTGAAGGCGGTTTCGCACCAAAGAGGGTGCCATTTGGGTAAGGTCTACCATTAGTACGACCCCGCCAGGCATTAACATTCTCTGTTTGAGGGGTTTCGATCTCAAAGTCAATGTCATGGGATGAGACAAACCCGTTTGGTGCTCTATGTGTAAGGTTATGTTGAGTTGGCAAGGCAGAAACATCACCTATTCCGAGACGAACTCTAGCAAAACGATAATCATACCTGAAGCGGGTACCAGGATCTAATTCTAGAACCACTGCTCTAAAAGGGGCAAACAATCAGCTGAACTCCTCCCAGTACCAGAGGCCATAGGGTAAAGCATGGACTCGAACCCAGACAGAGGTAAGTTTGCGCCCCGGATTGAAGCTATCATTCCATTTTCAACCATTTCTTCCTTGTAGCGGCCACGAGCCAGTCTTCAGAGGGGCATTGAATAACATAGATGAACTCATCGAACACGGGAACTCGCCATTCAAAAGGGGGGAAAGAGTGACGGAGAATTTTTTTGACTTTCGCAGGCCCCCAGGCGGCGATATCGTCAAAAAGGAAGCTAAGAGTGAGCTCACGCTGAATTGTTTCAGAGTCTGGAGTTGTATTGAACATCAAAATCGGGGGGTGCACCTGTTGCGGAAGCGTTTCATCACTCGAGGGAGGTGCAGCAGGGACAGCCGTAGTAGGAGGAGGAGGAGTTGGATGACGCAAAGGGATAGGTCGGTCGGGTGGAATCTGAGCAGGCAGTGGCGGGGGGGGGCGAGCATAGGGTGAATTAGGGGCATGGAGTAGTCTATCCGGCATTGGTTGCGATGAGGCTGGTGGAGGGAAGCCCCGTGGCGGGAGGGCATTCGTATTTACCCTGATCGGAGGTCGGTCCCCGAAAGGTTGATACCTAGCGCGGCCTAAACCTCGTCGGTTCCCCATGGGTGCCATCTCGGGAGACGAAGAGGCAGAAGGTGAAGAGGTGTGAGAAAGAGAGCGAACTGATCGAAGAGATTGACAGGACGCGCTTTTATGCCCCGTCTGGTTTGCATTTGAAACAAATTAAAGCATTTCGACATTAGAGAGCTTTATGTCCCCGATCACCACACCTCAAACAGATTGGATGAGTTGGCGTAGATCGGCGTCGAATATCTTCAATACGTGTAAAAACGAGTGAAGATCTCGTCTCCTTCAGGGGACCTTCGCTTATTGGAGGCCAGCGTGGCTTTTGTAACAAGGCTTGGCGATACGAGCATTTCGGATTTACGCGGCCTTGTGGGCCGATCGCCATTAGCGAGAGGAAAGAAGCTCGCGCGGCCTCAATCTGATGGGCTATGTATTTCGACATTTCTTTTTTTGTTGATTTTCTCTGTTTTTTTTTTTCTGTTGTTTTTTTTATCGCGCCAAAATCGCCAGAATCGCCATTTTTATCGCTTCTATCACTTCCCGTCAGTCTCTGTTGTCTATTTACACTTTGAACCTCCATTTCTCACTATTTACACATAGTTTCTAATTTTGCCAACATTTATGCATATGAATGCATCAATTATTGACCAAATTAGATTCTTTGCACAAATAGGCCCTTTGGATCTTTGGGTTGAGGGAATAATAGGGGAGACCTCACGGCTCAACCCTACTACCTCTTGTGTTTAATTTTTTTGTTGTCACTTTATTACCTTTTAATTTCTTCATAAAATAATTAATATAATTTCCATATGGGAGGAGACCTCATGGCTCAACCCTCATACTTCCATTATCTAACCATTTTTAGAAGGAATTAAAGGTGTTTAGAAAAAAAAAAAAAATAAGAGAAAAGAAAGGATTTTTTCTTGTATTTAATATATATTCATGCATATATTATTTTTTTTGTTTGATGATCATTAAACTTCATGCTTTGCTTATAAAATAAGCTTAAAACATCATGAAGCTTTCTCATTTTGCATTTTCACAAAAGTTCGAAATAAAATAAAGAAAGCAAAAGAAAAAAATATAAAATGAAGGACGCTCCAAGTATGTAAAGAAAAGAAGAGAGGAGAGGAAAAATAATATAAGAAACTATAAACAAAGAACATTCTTTCATTGATTCATGATTAATATACATGAAAACAAGCTCTATTAAGCTTTTACATTGCAAAATCTCTACCTATTTCTATTTTGATTTTTGTAGAGGAAGAAGAGGGTTTCGGCCTTGGGTATGTTGTGTTTTTTTTTTTTTTGTGTTGTGTGGTGTATATGTTGTATATGTGGGTTGTCTCTCTATTATCTCTCTTGTGTTTTTTTTTCTTCTTCAAATGAGGGGTTTATATAGGCTATGAGAAGGGGTAGAGCCTAGGGTTTAGAGGAGCCTTGTTGGCATGATCCCCACCACTCCTTGGTATTAACTCTCATCCAAAGGTTTAGATGCATCCAAGTGTCATGCTTATCCCTCAAGCTTGAAGAGAATATTCTTGGCATTTTAGCATCTTCATTGGTCATGTGACATGTGTCCATGGGAGTAAAAATATCTAGATCATATTCTAGAATATATTCTTCCCTCCTACTTTGGCATCTTCATTGGTAGTGTGACATGTGTCCATGGGAATAAAAATATCTAGATCATATTCTAGAATATATTCTTCCCTTCTATTTTGGCATCTTCATTGGTAAAGTGACATGTGTCCATGAGAATAAAAATATCTAGAGCATATTCTATCCTCTCAAATTGGGCCATGCAATAATTGGGCTAGCCTCCAATTTAATTCGGCCTTCCCTTTCCTTTTTTTGTTGTTGTTGCCGTAACTCTTCAAATTTAATTCGGCCCAACTCATTACTATTTTATTTAACTCAAAACCATATTGAGTTGTATTCGGCCATTCATTTATTTCATTTTTTTTTATTTTGTATATTCTTTTATATATTTTTTTTTGTTGTATGTATTTTTATTATTTATATTTTTTTTTCTTTTTTATATCCCGACTTTTTAGGGTCAAACAAATGCCCCCCACCTGGGTGAGGTGTGAAGACCTTAGAATTGAACAGCTTAGCCAGGTGCCCCCTAGTGTTCTTCTCGAACTTTATGAAATCTTTTCTGAGTTGCTTTTCTTGTTTGTATCTCAGGTATCTGGACTCCATATTGGGCATTGAGCTTGGAAGCAGGTCTGATCATCATCTTCAATCAGGTCTTCTTCAAAAGGTACGATATCTTTATCTCATTTTGCTAACACTTGCATGGTTGGGTGAGGGTTGAATATGTGTTCTTCGGGGTTTGCCTGAGTAATTGATCCCTCGTTCATATATTGGGGGCCTCGGGCAGTGACTATACTCCAAACACATACTCATGGGAAAATCTGTTTAACAGGGGAATCTATCTCTGATCTGATGCGGGGACCATACGGGTAATTTTGCAAAATTGAGGGTTTAGATAAATGGGCCTTCTGATTGTAGGCATAATCTTAGATTTCGATCCAGTTTGTCTCGTATGATTCTTGTTGGGGTCTTTGGCTAACCAGGGTTGGTTTTGGCTGTAGCTCAGGGTCTTCTAGGGTCATGTCAAGTTGGAATTTGGTTTTGGTTTTAGTTTGAGGTCTTTTCGGACTGTTGGTGTAGTTTAAGGTCTTTTTTTTTTTTTTTTTTTTTTTTTACAAACTGGAATCGAACTTCCTAAGATTTCTCCAATCGGGTTCTAAGCGATCGAATAGTCTTATTGGCTCGATTCTTCTCCTTATCCTCCTTCTTTCTCTTTTTACGACGAACTTTTCAAGCCTTCTCCAATCGAGTTCTAAGCGATCAAATAAACTTGCTCAGTTCAGTTTTTCTCTTGAATCTTTCAAGTCTCCTCCAATCGGGTTATTAGTGTTTTCAGTATAAACTGAGGATCGTGGATTGACTTCCTTGTTCGATCCTTGGAGAGTCAGGAATATGGCTCCATGCAACTCTTTTGGGTGCATCTCGAGTCTGAACATGAAGCGCGGTGCCCATTCAGGTTGTCGAGATGTTGGGTGCACGATAGGACTCAGAGCATACGACGCGGTGCCAGCTCCTACCGCCTACAGGTATGGTATGGTGCATAATATGACTCAGAGCATACGACGCGGTGCCAGCTCCTACCGCCTATGGGTATGGGTGACCTATTAAGATCTGGTGTGAGTGACCTATTAAGATCGGGGTATGTTTGAGGCGATCTATTAAGATCTGGGTATGGGTGACCTATTAAGGTCTGGTATGAGGATGAAGCGATCTATTAAGATCTGGGTATGGGTGAAGGTGACCTATCAAGATCAGGGTATGTTTGAGGCGATCTATTAAGATCTGGGTATGGGTGACCTATTAAGGTCTGGTATGAGGATGAAGCGATCTATTAAGATCTGGGTATGGGTGACCTATCAAGGTCTCGATTTCATAATGAGGCGACCTATTGAGGTCTAGGTATGTATGAGGCGATTTATTGAGATCTGGGTATGAATGACCTATTGAGGTCTCGGTTTCAGAATGAGGTGACCTATTGAGGTCTCGGTATGGGTATGAATGACCTATTGAGGTCTCGGTATCGGAATAAGGCGACCTATTGAGGTCTGGGTATGTATGAGGCGATCTTTGAGATCTGGGTATGAATGACCTATTGATGTCTCGGTTTCGGAATGAGGCGACCTATTGAGGTCTGGGTATGTATGAGGCGATCTATTGAGATCTGGGTATGAATGACCTATTGAGGTCTTGGTACCAGAATGAGGCGACCTATTGAGGTCTGGGTATGTATGAGGCGATCTATTGAGATCTGGATGTGGATGGGGCGACCTATTGAGGTCTGGTATGTGATGAAGTGATCTATTGAGATCTCGGTATGGATGACCTATTGAGGTCTCGATTTCGGAATGAGGCAACCTATTGAGGTCTGGGTATGTATGAGGCGATATATTGAGATCTGGGTATGAATGACCTATTGAGGTCTCAGTTTTGGAATGAGGCGACCTATTGAGGTCTGGGTATGTATGAGGCGATCTATTGAGATCTGGGTATGAATGACCTATTGAGGTCTCGGTATCGGAATGAGACGACCTATTGAGGTCTGGGTATGTATGAGGCGATCTATTGAGATCTGGGTATGTATGAGGCGATCTATTGAGATCTGGATGTGGATGGGGCGACCTATTGAGATCTGGATGTGGATGGGGCGACCTATTGAGATCTCGGTATGGATGACCTATTGAGGTCTCGGTATGTGAGTGGAGTGACCTATCGAGGTCTAGGTATTGAAACTGGGTGACCTATCGAGGTCTGGTATGTGTATTGGGTCTTGGTGGGGGCATTGATTCATGAGTTTGTTATTTATGGGTGTCGCCTTGGCTCAATGTTTGTTTAGCGGGGATTGGTTTGGTGAGAACCCTGCTGTGGTCATTGTTTTTGGGTTCTTGGTCTTCTTATTTTGGGCCAAGATAATTGTTTTAGTGCTCACGTGGCCTAGGCACAACATCAAAGCCTTATTTTGTTCGGCACAAATATATAAAGCCTGCTCGTCATTTAAATGACTGGTTAGACGAGCGTACCAGTGACAATTGTTTAAGGGCACAATCTTGACAAAGCCCGTTTTGTGCTTGAGGCTTTCTTTGTGGGTCTTACATCTCTCCACTCTCTTTTATTGTGGTGGGATATTTAGTGTGTATGTGTATTTGTTTAGGGGTGGTACCTTACTCACTCCTCTCATGCCTTCTTGAATAGCCTATATGGCATCAATCCTTAGGCGAGGGTATCGCAGGAAATGCGAATACCATTGTTTTGAAAACTTTGTTTTAAAAGAGATTTTGTGCCTTCAGAATTGAAATAGTCTAAAACGACCGCTTTCTTTAATCTTTTGGTTTTATTTGAGATATCATCATTAGACACTCCATTGTTTAAAGGACAATGAAGAAATCTTGTCTTTTCTTTTTTCAAACTGGGAGGAAAAACTAAACCAGTGATAGTTGTTTCAAATGGGCACAACACCAAAGCCCACTCTTGTTCAAAGTACAAGAAGTAAAACTTGCTTATCCCTTTATCACTGGATGGATAAGCGTACCAGTATCAATTGTTTATGGCACAAGTTGACAAAGCCATTTTGTGTATTTTGGGTATTGGTCTTGGTATGAGCCCGTTATATTTGTAGAGTTTTGGGTTTATTAACGGATTTTTATTCCTTTTTGGATTTTTTGGTTTTATGGATCTTTATTGTGGATTTTTGGAAGATTTATTTGTGGGTCTTTATTTGGAGATATGTTTTTGGGTTTGTTTATCCGAGTTTTAGGACTTCAGTTATGGGTCCATTTTATGGAAAGGGAAAGATATATATTTTTGTGGTTTTATACTCGAGTTTAAGGACTTCAGTATATGGGTCCATTTTATGGAAAGGGAAAGATATATATTTTTTGTGGTTTTATACTCGAGTTTAAGGACTTCAGTACATGGGTCCATCCATATGACCTGCTTCTGAGCTAGTCACGGTTTTGGGTTTGGCATTCATGGGAGGAGGGCATGCCGCATCTGACTCCTTTTCATCTTCACTTGGGCTTTCGACGATGAGATCTTTTCCTTTCCTCACCATGTATATGGTGGGATCGGTGGGTTCCATATGATGGTCATCTTCCTCTTCGAGGTCTTCATTAATTGTTATCATGAAGACCATCGCTTCTTCTTCTTGTTTAGGGTGTGTTTTGGTGACCCTTCACTTCTTTTGAGTGGCATTTGGCGCCACTATTGTTAAACTTCCAGTGTTGGATAGGAGCGGATTGATTCGTGCCTCCAACCTATCATGTACACTGGTTGGTCTTCTCAGAATTCGAGGGGTTTGATTTGATCCCCCGCTGCTTGAGCTTTGAGAGGTGTTTGCACGCATCTCTCGCCGGAGTCTCGGTTTTAGCGAGGCACCTTCAGGTGTCCTCAGCCCTGGGGTTGGAAACATTGGTTTCGGTGTTGAGCGGAAATCACTATTGTGTGCATGAGGTTTTGGGGCTGGAAATGTCAGCCTTGATCTGATAGAGGGTCGGGCATCATTGGATGCCCCCAGCTTTGAGCTGGAAACATCAACCTAGATTTAATGGAGGTTGGTGTAGAGGTTTTCGGTGCAGGGGTTATATGGTATCGGTTCCTGCGTTGCTTCATCATGCGAATCTGTTTATGGGCCTTGTGAATGGCCATTGCAGTGTTATCGACTATGTTATGCTCATTGGAGTGAATTGACTGAGTGGTTGCAGCGAGGTAATCCATTCCTGCAAGCAAACAAAGACTCGACATTTCATTAGTCAATTTTCATATGAGAATTTAGTTTGTACATGAGTTTTAGCCCGGTTATTCAATTCATAGGTGTCGATATCGAGTATAAAAGAAAATGACATAACTCAAGTGGTCCAATGACTTGTTGTTTGAGTGTTTGAAGTCTGGCTACTTGAGTATGTTCCTTTTATCTTCGTATCGGATCCCGAACCTGTGAGGAGGAGAAAGTCCCACCGGGCGTGCCAAAACCTGTAGGGCGCAGAAAGTTGCACAGCTGGTTTGGAAGGTGTGTTCATATGTATTTAAATGCCTCAGGGTTCAATTCTCTCGATCAGTTAGAGAACATCGAATCTGAAACATTTTACTTTCTTTCTACAATTCCTTCTAGTTCACCCTCAACAGACCTACTATTCATAATCAGTCTATCGAGAGAGTTTAATGATTGTGGAGACATTTAACTCCAGCGGGCGCAAGCCCCCGCTGTTAATTACATCAGATGACCCTTCCAAGTCATACTGAACACCTCGTTCATTCCAGGATTTGGGGCCTATTTATTGTGAATTGAATAAAGGGGCTAAAAAGGGGAGAGAACTCATGTATTGACCTTGGTTTTGATTTGGTTTTCTTGGTTTGGATATGTGTGTGTGTGTGATTTTATATTAAAAATAATGTTTATTGTATCTTAGAATGGGAATTTGGATATTTGAGAAGTGTATATACATTGTTGATTTATATTTGACTCATAACATATTTATTCACATTTTTGTTAATAAATAAGATCGTTTAAATTTGAAGAAAGGGTATTTTGGTCATTTCAAAACTTGGCTGATGGCTGGACATGTTCAATTTTTGTTTAGAGACATGGAGGATTTAATTTGGGTTCATTTGGAGGTGGTTTGAGTTGATTTGGATTTGAAATGAAGAAGTTATGGCCAAAAAGGATTGAAAAGGGCTTATTTGTAAAGCTTGATTCTTTCCAGGGACCTATTTGTAAAGCTGGAAGAAATAGAATTTGTGATTTGAATTTTAGACAAGGTTTTATGTGAAAATTGGGCCTTTAAGGGTCTTGTTTGAGAGACTTTTGGGCTGTCAGGGATCTAATTGTGAATTTATAAGGACTTCGCTATAGATATTAAAAGGTCAGAGGGACCTTGATGAAAAGAGCTTTGATTTAGAAATTTTATTTATTAACTGGGCTTTGAGATATGAATTTTTGGGCTTTGAGATATGTACTTTCGGGCTTTAAGATTTGTGCTGAGTATTTGATTTTTGAATTGGGCATTTTTCATTTGTTTTTCAAGAACTTCAAAAATTCATATTAAATTGAAATAAAATCATAAAAATATGAAATTTATGTCTATTTTATGTATTTTGAAGTCTTTTATTTAATCATGATGTTTGTTCTTTGATTTGAATTTTTAGCCGATCTGTACTGTTCATTTTACCAGCATATGTCTTTTATTATAAAAATGCTGATTTTTCTGTTTTTAGAACTAAACTTTGAAAATTCATATAAAATCGAAATAAAATCCGAAAAATCTAAAATTTAAGTCAATTTTGTGTGTTTTGAAGTTATTTACATCTTGGTGCAGTCCATTTTGCATTTTAGCCTTTATTCTGGTCTAGATTAATCATTTTACCAGAGAGGGTCATTTCAGTCTAGTACCAGTTTTGTTTGCTGACAATTATTTTTTTAAATTTGTACAAGATAGACTACAACTCCGATTTGAGTGTTCTTGGTACCAAAATCTTCAGGAAAGCACAATCTATATCCTCAAAAAGTTTCAAGAATTTAGAAGACCTAAATCTATTTTTAATTTGTGATTTTGTAGGAGGCATATTCTGGGACAGCAAGCTTATATATCAGTTTTTTTGTATTTTTGAAAGCCAACTTT
Source organism: Carex parvula (assembly GCA_025461045.1). NCBI lineage: Eukaryota > Viridiplantae > Streptophyta > Magnoliopsida > Poales > Cyperaceae > Carex > Carex parvula. The sequence goes on along the minus strand of JAJGRW010001230.1, from coordinate 112,494 downwards.
AAAAATAGCTAGTAAATTGTATAAAAATGCTACAAATGTAAAATTTGGGTCTAAATTGTGTGTCTTGAAGTCCTCTATCTGACTGTATAGTTTGTTTTTCATTTTGGTCCTCGTACCAGTCTGCACTGGCTATTTTACCAAAACAGGTCAATTTCACCGTTTTGAGGGTGTTCTTTGTATCAATGGCATTTGCATGGTGCTTTGTTGCTAAGTTTGGTTTGGTACCATACCAGAAACAAAAGAAAGAAGATCAAAGTTTCAAAAGTTTGTTTAATCAAAAGGTTTTAAATATCAAAAGGATGTCAAAGTATGATTTTTGCAAGAAGACCCTTGTTTTTTTTATTGAAATCATGATTTAAGTGTTCTTTATCTTGATCAAAGACATATCATTGAAATATCATAGGTTTAAAGATGTAAATGACATGAAATAGCCATAGCTATTGTCTATTTACACTTTGAACCTCCATTTCTCACTATTTACACATAGTTTCTAATTTTGCCAACATTTATGCATATGAATGCATCAATTATTGACCAAATTAGATTCTTTGCACAAATAGGCCCTTTGGATCTTTGGGTTGAGAGAGTAATAGGGGAGACCTCACGGCTCAACCCTACTACCTCTTGTGTTTAATTTTTTTTTGTTGTCACTTTATTACCTTTTAATTTCTTCATAAAATAATTAATATAATTTCCATATGGGGGGAGACCTCATGGCTCAACCCTCATACTTCCATTATCTAACCATTTTTAGAAGGAATTAAAGGTGTTTAGAAAAAAAAAAAAAAAGAGAAAAGAAAGGATTTTTTTTCTTGTATTTAATATATATTCATGCATATATTATTTTTTTGTTTGATGATCATTAAACTTCATGCTTTGCTTATAAAATAAGCTTAAAACATCATGAAGCTTTCTCATTTTGCATTTTCACAAAAGTTCGAAATAAAATAAAGAAAGCAAAAGAAAAAAATATAAAATGAAGGAAGCTCCAAGTATGTAAAGAAAAGAAGAGAGGAGAGGAAAAATAATATAAGAAACTATAAACAAAGAACATTCTTTCATTGATTCATGATTAATATACATGAAAACAAGCTCTATTAAGCTTTTACGTTGCAAATCTCTACCTATTTCTATTTTGATTTTTGTAGAGGAAGAAGAGGGTTTCGGCCTTGGGTATGTTGTGCTTTTTTTTTTGTGTTGTGTGGTGTATATGTTGTATATGTGGGTTGTCTCTCTATTATCTCTCTTGTGTTTTTTTTCTTCTTCAAATGAGGGGTTTATATAGGCTATGGGAAGGGGTAGAGCCTAGGGTTTAGAGGAGCCTTGTTGGCATGATCCCCACCACTCCTTGGTATTAACTCTCATCCAAAGGTTTAGATGCATCCAAGTGTCATGCTTATCCCTCAAGCTTGAAGAGAATATTATTGGCATTTTAGCATCTTCATTGGTCATGTGACATGTGTCCATGGGAGTAAAAATATCTAGATCATATTCTAGAATATATTCTTCCCTCCTACTTTGGCATCTTCATTGGTAGTGTGACATGTGTCCATGGGAATAAAAATATCTAGATCATATTCTAGAATATATTCTTCCCTTCTATTTTGACATCTTCATTGGTAAAGTGACATGTGTCCATGAGAATAAAAAATATCTAGAGCATATTCTATCCTCTCAAATTGGGCCATGCAATAATTGGGCTAGCCTCCAATTTAATTCGGCCTTCCCTTTCCTTTTTTTGTTGTTTGTTGCCGTAACTCTTCAAATTTAATTCGGCCCAACTCATTACTATTTATTTAACTCAAAACCATATTGAGTTGTATTCGGCCATTCATTTATTTCATTTTTTTTTATTTTGTATATTCTTTTATATATTTTTTTTTTGTTGTATGTATTTTTATTATTTATATTTTTTTTTCTTTTTTATATCCCGACTTTTTAGGGTCAAACAACACGGACGTTTAATTTCATATCCGTGAAGCTTTCGTAACTATCATACACGGACTGTATAAAAGAATATCTGTACTCGTTCTGCACGGATGTTTGTTTAACAACCGTATGGAATTACTTTGTTCTACACGGACGTTTAGTTTCATATCCGTGAAGTTCTCTTAACTAACATACACGGACTACATAAAAGCATCCGTGTAGCTCTCGGTACTCATCTGCACGGGCTTTTGTTCAACGTCCGTGTAGCATTTGCTTTTGACACGGACTTATTATTTCATATCTGTGTAGGTATCGTAACTATCATACACGGACAAATATAAAATAATCTATGCTCACTGAACTCGTTCTACACATGCTTTCGTTTAATATCCGTGTAGAATTGTCCCATTTTTTTTTCTTGATTTTTTTCATGTCTGGGCTAGCCTCCAGTTTAATTTGCTAGCCAGTTTTCGTACAAAATTCATATACCATTCTGTTTTGCTAGCCAGTTTTCCAGATAATTTGACATTAAATTATGCTTGCTAAATTCATATATACACTAAATTGTTATACAAATCCATGTTCAGCATTACAAAATTGGTATAGAAACCATCTTGCCCAGGTACATCTTATATAGTCGATCTGCTCCTTGGAGTACACAGCTTGCTTTGATGGTTGCTACAATTATAATTTGGTAGTAGTTAGTAACAATTGCTAATTTAATGAAATGAGAATTATAAGTAAGCATAATATGAAAATATCAATTGCTATGATATAGGCACAATTAATATGAATTGCATTCTTTCGACAAAGTCAAACATGGAAATCATCATGTAATATCCGCATTCCCAACCCGCCTCCTGTTGCGGGCCCTACAATTTACATTTAGCGGCCTATGTTAGAATGACAATAATTTTGAAAACAAAATATGAAATTATAGAATTGTGTTGTGCTGATCACTCAAAAGAGAGCAATGTTTCTTTTAATATTTATAAACTCAGAAATGCTATCGGTTCGGACTGCAAGTGCACAATCCAATCGAGTAGTATATTCGAGGTCGATCCACAGGGAATATTGGTTCAATGCTTTGAGCGATCGAATCACAATCTTTCGAAAGGTTAGACGAAATCTGAAAATTGAGAGATGTTATTTTGATCAATGTAAATTAGGAAGCAATTAAAAGTAATTAAAATAGAGATAGAGATGAGGATTCCTAGGGTTTCGGCACACCATTGCCACTCAATCCGTCTTGAAATATATTCCTGTTGCGTCTGATTTCCTGTTGTTGTTTAATGAAAGACACCACATAGGTCACTGCGATTTATGTTACACAAGAATGACAGATCTTTCACCGAGATTCTACATAGGACACTGCGATTTATCTTACGCAAATGTCTGATCTCTCAAATATCCCAAATTACTACACAGATCACTGCGATTTACTTTACGCAAGTGATGGAATTTGGTACGCGTTTTGTTGGTCTGGTTTATGGTTTCCCCGCTAAGGTTTTCTTCACATAAACCTAATGGATCTCAATGAGGCTAATTCATATAAATAGTTTTTCTTACCATTAAAGCACTGTCACTACCCTAACGGACTCAAACTAGATCATTGAAATTAGATGAAGAGATAGTAAATCACAAAAGCATTTTGTTTCAACAACAAGAAATCACAATCAACAGAAATATATATATCAAACATCAAGAGTAACAAGGTTTACTGCCTAGCCCTAAGAAAAAGAACTTAGCCGCGGAACGGCATCGTTACAAGCACTCCTCTCTTCTCACTTTAATCAAATCTAACTCTAATTACAAAGATAACTATTCCTTCCGCCCAGGGGCTTTATATAGGAGTGGAGGGATGTCTGGAGGTTGAGTAGGGGCTAAGAACTGATCTGGAAACAGCTGTCGGCAGTTATTCCCCAAAAGACGCCTTCGGATACGGACCGTATTGGGCAATACGGTCCGTATTAGGACCTTGACGGTTAGGGTTTAATGCTCCCAGCGCTATCTTCTGGTCTGTGCTAGGCCTGGTCCGTATTAGGCAATACGGACCGTAACAGAGACTTAGTCGATGAGCGTCGCTGATCCGATTGACCCGATTCTAGCTCCATTTGGTGTAAAATAGTCCCAAAACCTGTTTTCTGCAATAAAACATAAAGAAGGGTGACAGTAGCCTTTTTCTCTAATTAATTAAACATAAGTGCGAGAAAATATGCAAAACCTAAGCCAAAACCCTACGTAAATTATCATTATTTTGACTCTGATCACGCCTCCCAACTTGAATTGTTGCTTGTCCTCAAGCAACGACATCCCAGCTAGTCAAAGGTCCGGTCTAAGTTAAACTATACATTCTCAAGGTCTTGTTAAAAATTAAATTAGGGCTTAGGTTTGGTACAATTGGCATGACAATAAAAATTTAGAACTTTAAAATATTCATGACCTCTCCCTTGAACAATTTATTCACCCCATGATTGACCTCATTATGCTTACCCTAGAAAAATTATAGTCGAACAATTTGTTTCACAAATATCCTTAAATTTGAGAGTATTAATTTCCCCTTCGATTATAAATGGATCCCTTCCAATCAAAAGGAATTCTAATGATATAATTTTTTATTTTCCTTCCCAATTGATTGGAGCAAAGTATGACAACTAAGTGTGTTGGTACTTGTGACTATTTTTTGAAAAATTACACCCGTACTCTTTTAATCCTCCATCTTTTATTCTATTTTTTTCTTTTTCTATTTTTCTATTTTTTTTGGATTTTTCTCATTTCTGATTTTTTTGTATTTTTCTTTTTTTCTAAAAAATAAAATATTTTTGTGTCACAAGCACCGTGATTACACACAATTCCAAGTATTCATTCATACAAGAAATTATTGCATAGTTTCGCTAGGGGTCTATTTATAATAAATGGGTATTCTAAAATACTATCAGGCTTAAAAGACTTTGCGAAAACAAATTACTCAACAATAAAAATTCTAGAGCTTGCGATTTTTGGTCAACACTCATGGTTAGCAATTAATTGTTCACTTTGAGATCACTAATTATTTTTAGAATTCTGAATTTTTGGTATCATGGCCAATTGTCTAAACCTTAGCCTAATTCAATTTAAAAACAATCCCTATTTGATTAACCTACTCCTAAGGAAAAATAAAAATGCAAGCTAGCTAAAAAGCTCAATCTAATCATTCTAGGATTTTCGGTAAAGCCTCTAACCCTAGTCAAAGATTGAGTAAATCTACTAGCACCTAAGAATTTAAAATGCGAAAAATTTAGAGATACATGGTCAATTTACTTTCCTATCTCCCGAATAAAATTGAGCATTGTCCCCAATGCTCGAGAGATAAAAATAAAAGTAGTAAAGTAAATGTAATGCTTCTCAACATGGGTATGACTTAATTTTTATAAGATCCAATTTAGAAAATGATAAATAGGAATTAAATTAATAATCAACAATTTATAGGAATAAAAATATAGTAAATAATAAAAATGAGAAGAAATGACGATTCGTTTTAGCAAAATATATTTAATAGATGTCAAAAATCTTGTTTTTAGCAAACTAAATTCAGCAAGGCCCAAACCTATATTCAGCCCATATCCCATAATATAAGCAACCCAATCTCTTCTCTCTTCTCATTCCTCTCCATTTTTCAATATTCTGTAAGTTTTTCTCTTTCTCTCTTTTTCTCTCTTTTTCCTTTTTGGCCGAAACTTCCCCTTGTTTCTCTTTGGCTGCCGCCGGCCCCAAACCACCCTCTCCTCCTTGTGGCCGCCGCACCCTCCTCCCTACCCACCCTCTTCATTGGCCGCAGCCCTCCTCTCTTCCTGCCGCCGAACCACCCCCTCCCTTGCCGCTGCCCTCCCCCTCTACCCCAACCGAAACCCCACCCTTTCCTCTCTCTCTACTCCCTCTTTCCTTCCTTTGGCTGCCGCTGACCGAAGGAAGCCTGGCCGAGACCTCTGCCCTCTCCCTCTCCCTTTCCCTTGGCCGGCCACCACAACCCTAGACCCGAAACTATGAGATGGAATCCAAAACCGAAAACCCTAGACCCAATAACCCAATTTGCATATTGAACCCTATTTTATTGTAAAAATCTGTTGTAGTTATACATGAATCAAGGTTGTTACTCAATGTTAATTATCAAATTGAATTGGCGGGAAGAATCGAGGGTGGGAGTTTAGTTAATTTAATTGAATTGCGGGGAAATGAATCGAGACTTGTACATTAAAGTGAATTAAATACTGGTACCTGACCTTGAATGACAATTGCTATGAAATAAATGTAAATTGTGAATAGGGCTATAGGATTAAGAATTTCTTTACGAATGTCATGCGAAATTTAGGTTATTAAATTAAATAGAAATCCTGTAGATTAAGTAGAAATAAGAACCTAATTAAGTGTATTTAAAACCTAGGAGTAAATCACGCGACGCTAGAAGACGCTGAGAATACGCAAGGTCCCAACTCACGCACAACAGCAGTTACTGAGAATACAGGTGCGGGTTCCTGGTCTTTTTACAAATAATAAGAAATGCGCGGATTAAGGTAGGTAATCCTTTTTCCCAACCTGGTAGATGAACTGCATGTTGAGAATGTCGAATTCTCTTTTGTTTTGTGTAGAATTGCATGTTAGGAACTTTTTGGATGCATTGATTTGAACTGACAGGATAGTGTGAATGTGAACAAGGAAAACTTTTAATGAACTGTTTTTAAATTGGGGCCGTCCCTGTGTGGCGGTTCTGCATGTGTTTTCGAAAATCGGATCGTCCGTGTGTGGCGATCCGCCGGTTGGGTCCCCGCAACGACCCTTCCAGATTCGTCCTCGTGTGGCGACTCTTTGGGCTATCCTGCATGGGCATGGGTTCCCAGAGAGAAAGGCCGGATTATCCGTGTGTGGTGATCCGGAGTAAGAACAGAACAGAACAGAACGGCTCGTCCTCGTGTGACGACTCTCTAAGTTTTCATGTACGGGCATGGATTCCCAAGGGAGAAAGGCCGGATTGTCCGTGTGTGGCGAACCCGGAGTGTGAGAATTTTAAAGAGAAACATGAACAGAACTGAGAATGATTTGAAAGGATTGCATGTCTGAATTGATAGGAAAATTGGGGGTTATTTCAAAACCTTTACTTTTATGTTATTAGGGTATTTAATGCATTCATTTGTAAAAGCACTGGGCTGGAACTAAATCCCGCACTGAGAGATAGTTCGATTCTCTCACCCGTTTTGTTTCCACTTTTATGTGGGTTCCAGGAACTGAAGCGGAGGACCTAGAGGAAGGACGCGAATGAGAAAACTAGCGGGAGTTATTTACCTAGCCACTATTTATTTAGTTTCTGTTGTATGAACAAAATACTGTACAGACGTGGCAGTGACTGTTTGAATTGCCATGTCTGACGTGTTTTTCCCTTTCGATTTGTGTGTGGAACTCATTTATTTACAATAAAGTGGCTTGTTTGGATTTATTATTGATAATGTATGTGATGTGCTAATCGCCTTGCGCGTAAATGCGCGGCGGGTTGTCCGGGGGTGTGACAGTAAAAGACCGGGGAAAGATACAACTCACTGCACCTCAATCCTGAGGTGGTGGAGGTGGTGGCGGGCGCTGGATCTCCTCGTAGAATGACGGGTCGAAGAGTCCGTATGGTGGTGGCTGGTACGGCAAATCGGTGGTGAGGGCATGCTGGTAGTACTGCTGTGACATGTAGCGGGTCTGATGTGCCTCCCGCCTGTTGTTTGCAGCATACCCCCGTAGCTCATCCATGCCCTGACGAACCTGGCCTACATAGTCTCGTCACACTGCTGGTCAAGCCGGGCATAAGTGGTCCTGGTGTCGATGGAGAACCTCTCCATGTTCGCGTTGACTCTTTGGACGGCTTGGAGAACTCAGTTGTATCAACTTTGAGGCCATCTAGTCCAAAGTGGAATGTACATAGCTCCTTTAATATATGTGAAAAAAATAAAATCGAACGGTTTAGATCTAAACTCAAAATTTATGTTACCTTAGGTGATATGAATTCATCTGTGGTACCCATGAGGTCTAATAAATGATGGTATAACAAATGAAGTAACACAACCAATTGGAAGTTAGAACATAGATATTTACTATTGATTGGATGGGTGCATATCATATGGACCCCCACTAAATTTGAAACAATGATGGAGTAAAATTTGAAATTAATTTTCTGTTTGGATGACAGGAGATACAAGTGGGTACCAATGGGGGATGATTTGGAGATGGGTAACATGGCCTACCCTACAGTACTTGTGCAAGTGCCTATGTTCAATGAAAAACAGGTCTCAATCAATTGTTGCTCTTTACTACTTGTCCTCTTGTTACTTCTTTTGCCTCTTAACCTATACCATCACCATGTGCAATTTCAAGGGGAGAAGGACTAATGTTTTTACAGTTTGACATGTCAAATTTTAATTTTTTACAATTTACCCACAAATACAATTTTTAGACAATGTAGCAAATATTTTTACAGTTTGACATGTCAAATCTTAATTTTTTACAATTTACCCACAAATACAATTTTTAGACAATGTAGCATGAGTGAGGCTATGATAATATGCATATTACATAATGACTCACGCTATGGAGTCATATCTTTATTTTTTAAATCTAACAGTAGATTTGAAAATTTTCGACAATCTAAAAGCAATGATTTTGTACCTATTTAAAAAAAATAGTAAATTTAAAAAAAATATAAAATTTGATTACAAATGCATTTTCATATGGAAATCATGTTTAACGGTTCAGATCGACTGTTTGAACTTTAAAAACAGAGATATAGATTCATAGCACGGGTCAATCCGTGATATGCATATTACCATAGCTTCACTCATGTAGCAGTATATTGTATCTATCAATTTTTGCTAGAGTTCTCTTTTACATTGTGAAGACATTCAGATTCAGGTATAATACTGTTTCTATGTAATTGAACTAAGCCTCACAGGTGCTATAAACTGAAGGAGAAAAATAAAAGAACAAAAATATTGATTGATTTGGGTCCCATTTACTGATCGATAGGGACACAAAACGACACCGGAAATCCGAGATTAAGTGCCTGAACATACTGTAAATTATATCTTGACACATTTTATTACTTGTTAGGTTTACAAACTTTCAATAGGATCTGTTTGTGGACTCACCTGGCCACCCGATCGTCTCATAATTCAAGTCCTTGATGATTCCACCGATCCTGAGATCAAGGTCAGTATATTTATTTTCTAAATGGTGTAATGTAATGTAATTATAAAACAAAGAAGACCTAATTCAAAATGGCCTTTTGAAATTTTGCAATACCAGGAACTAGTAGAGTTAGAATGCAAGCAATGGATGAAGAAGGGAATGAATGTGAAATACGAAATAAGAGACAACCGGTTAGGGTACAAGGCGGGTGCTCTGAAAGAAGGCATGACCAAAGACTATGTACAAAATTGTGAATATGTAGCCATTTTTGATGCTGATTTCCAGCCCGAATCCGATTTTCTCGTGCAAACTATACCGTTTCTGATTCACAACACCCAACTTGCCCTAGTTCAGGCCCGATGGAGATTCGGTACCCCTTTCTCTCTCTTTTGTTTACCATATGATCAACCACCTAATTGGAACCCTTAGGTACTGAAAGAAGTACCAGTATTTTACTAAATGGTTTCGATTAATTCTAACTTGGTTTTTTTTTTTTTTTAGTGAACTCAAATGAGTGCCTGATGACAAGAGTGCAAGAAATGTCCATGGATTACCATTTCAAAGTCGAGCAAGAATCTGGCTCTACCATGCATTCTTTCTTTGGTTTCAATGGTAAAAAGATACACAAGTACTGCTATCCCCTCCTTATTGAATGAAATTTAAAATATGCCCATATTACCCTCAAACACTATTTCCTTGTTTTCTGGTAAAACAACAGTTTTTAAAATTTATAGAAGATTTATAAAAGCATATTTGATTATCTACTGTTTTTTTTTTTTGAATTAAACAGGGACAGCAGGTGTATGGAGGATATCAGCAATTGAAGAAGCAGGGGGTTGGAAAGACCGTACCACTGTCGAAGATATGGATCTGGCTGTACGGGCCCACCTCGTCGGATGGAAGTTTGTTTTGTTGGCAATGTTCAGGTACAATTTTTATTTTATTTTTGATAAAATGTCCGTAGGCTATCACTAAGCTCAAAATTTGTAGTACAAGATAGCTGCTATACTTGTAGAAGCATGTATACACAAAAAACAGAGAAACTGGTACGTCTTCAGATTGCGTACTAGTATACCTATCAGCCCTTACCAATACATATATACTATCAGTCTAGGTACATATTTGCTGATATAACTAACAAAGTTGGATAGTCTCAGTTTTGCAATGCAACATTATTTTGTGATTTTGTACAAAGACATTATTACTTGTATCAACTAGGGCACAAAATACCAGAATGCTTGTTTCATTTAGCCGGTGAACCGTACCAGCTGAACAAAAATTTGACAATTATGAACTGTCTAAAGAAAATAAATTGCTGTAGGTCAATAGTGAACTGCCAAGCACGTTTAAAGCGTACCGAAGCCAGCAGTACCGGTGGGCATGTGGCCCCGCTAATTTATTCCGAAAGATCTGTTTCGAGATTTTCAAGACCAAGGTTAGACTTGCAAACTACCTTACTACCTGATGCTTTCTATCATTCTATTCATATTTCAGGGATTTTTAATTATTAAGAAATAAAATATTATTTTTTGCTTGATTATTAAAAATAGAAATTATCAATGTGGAGGAAGCTGCACCTGGTTTACAGCTTCTTTGTGGCACGACGTGTGTTCTCTCACATTGTGACATTCGCTTTCTATTGCATAATAATTCCGACATCCATCCTTGTACCAGAAGTCACAGTACCAAAACTCGGTGTTATCTACATACCAACCACCATCACTATCCTTAACTCTGTTGGAACCCCTAGGTCAGTCATAAATTATCATGCCGTACCAATCAGTTTTATTCTACTCAGTCCGGTACCTGAAGGGATACTCACTCGTACCAATTAGCACTTGTATTTTTCTTGTTATGGGACTGGTACAGATGCAAAAATGGTACAAACAGATATTAATAGAACTGAGCAGCAAGTATAAAATCATTAGTAAATCACAGATGAATATACATTTAATAGTTGAGATGTTGACCTGCTATATATCATTGTATTAACAGAATCAGTGGCACTGCCACTGTTTTCAAAAGGTAAATAAATATATAATGTAATGCATGTAGAGTTCCATACAAAATTTTCACTGACAAGATAATTTTTTTTTTATATTCCAGCTCGTGGCACTTGATAATATTCTGGATATTTTTCGAGAATGTTATGGCAATGCACCGTATGCAGGCCATGCTGTCAGGCATCTTTGAGGTCGGGAAAGTCAATGAATGGATCGTCACAAAGAAATTGGGATCCTCTTCGAAACCCGCAAAACCTGAGGAATCTGAAAAGAAAATTCGTTCAAGCATAATAAATAGGTAACCTTGCCAAATTATCAAGGGGGAATTTTAAAATTTTGAAATTACGTAATTCTCCCTCTAAAATTTGAAATATCATATTTATCCTTCTAAATTTCAGAAACTCACAAATTTACCCAATTAATTGCCTTTTCTATTAATAAAGGGTAAATGGTTATTTTATAAATTTAGAATGAGTTTAAAAACGAAAATTCAATAAATTGGGCAAATTTGTTTTTGAAATTTTGAGCCTTTTTAAGGGGAATACATGAAAATTCCCCAGTTATCAACCTCCCTTTTATTTTGAAATCCTGATTGAGCACCAGTAAGAATAAATATAAACACAAAACAGAAAATATATTCATAGCATATACCTTGGCACATTTTTCAAATTATGAAGGTTAAACTCAAACAAAAGACACCAAGCATGGCATATTGTTCATGTGTTTAGTTTTATTTTCTAGGCTTATTCTAACTACGAAAAGTTTTCATGTTCTATTAAACAGGGTTCTACGGGCGGAGCTTATGATGTCAATGTATCTCTTTATTTGTGCAACTATGGATTTTAAATACGGGAAAAACCACTACTATTTCTACATATACCCCCAAGCTGTTGCATTTTTCATTATGGCCCTCGGACCCCTCGGTCTTGTAGGCACCATACTTCCCAGCTAGAATAAAAATTATCATCATCATTCTTTTTTTTTTGGTTAATTTTGTAATCCTGTAATAAAGCTCCATTAGACTTTTGTAGCAAGATATTTCATTGGAGGTGGAAATAGCCGATTCATAACTAGTCTTACTATTTTTGTCACAACTGAAATTTGCTTAAATTTAGGTTATTGCAGCTTTACGCATTTTTCTGTTAGTTTTCTGTGGGGGAATTTTATGTATACCTCTCAAAAACCTCGAAATTACGTATTTCCCCCTCTAAAATTCATAATATCATATTAACCCTTCTAAATTTCAAAAACGCGTGAATTTACCCAATTTATTGACTTTTCTATTAAACCTCATTTCAAATTTATAAAATACCCATTTTACCCTTTTTTTGCGTAAGAAAAATGTCCCGCCTTCTAACTATTTTTTGTCATGAACTGAAATTTAGGTATTGCAGTTTTATGCATGTTTCTGTTATTGTATATGTAAAATTAGTATTAACATGCCAATATAAGCAACTGAGTTTAAAATTAAATTACAACTAAATACGGCTGTGAATATCAGAATAGCAATCGAGATAACAAAGAGGAGACTACTAAATTTGATGTACCTTTTCATTGAGATACAGATAACACGAATTTATGACATTGCTCTAACTCAAATCTACAAAACAAAAGAAAGAACCGAACATAAAGAGTTAAATTCAATTGAAAAGTACCAGTATACAGCAATGAAAACAAATGAACTCGGAGATGCCATGCTATGCCATGTCATGCCTTGTGTCTGATGATGTCATCGACAGCCTGTAATTTCATGTCGAGAATTATTTGCTCGAAACCTCCATCACTGGGTCTAAGCATCTCTTCCAAACTCATTTGAATGCCGCACTCTCTAAGCATACGATGCCTCCTTTTAATCATGGTTCAAAAACTCGGAATCGGAATCGGAATCGGATTTTTGACCGCCGAGTCAGAATCGGATGAATCGGCCGGAATCGGAAGAATCGGATCGGTAACTCGGTTATTTTTGGCAGAAGTCTTGTTTTGTAGCCAAAAAATAAGAAAAAATTGATAAAAATAATTTGTAAAAAAATTATGTTAATTAAGACAATATTACACTCACATAATTTAGGAAGTATATTAACCAATCAAATACCAGCCGTACAAATCTCAAAGTCTTGAAGAAGAAATGAAATTAACCAAATTTAATTGAAGGGTTCGGGTCCACACTCAAATATATTGATTTCTTTCAAAATCCTTTCTTATTCCGTCGGATCACAGCTAGCACGGATCTCAAAGCTGTGATTTGAATTCATGTGCTGAATTAACCCAATTGAATGGAATTTTCGGGTCCATCACATTCCCCTCCATTCCTCTTCTCTTTTGTTCCACTGACAGCGGACCCCACAGCCCATTTCTCTTCCTTTCTTCTCTTTTCCTCTTCCCGTTCCATCTCTTTCTCCTTTCCACTCAGAGGAGCCGAGCTCCCTTTCTCTGTTTCTCTTCTGCTGACTAGCACACCCCACCGAATTCTTGTGCTCTCCATTACTCCTTCATGGAGAAGAGAGGAGAAGGGATTTTTCCCTCTTCTTTGTGCTTCGGCGAGAAGCCATGCCCCGCTCTCTCCTCTTCTCTTCTCCTCAGCCGGCCGACCTCTTCTCTTCTCCTCAGCACAACTCAGCCTACGAGAATCGGACAAAACTCGCACAGGTTAGTGAGAATCGGACAAAACTCGGCTGACTCGGCGGGAAAAATCGGAAACTCGGCCGATTCGGCACTGTTCATCCGAGTTTTTCTGAGAAACTCGCTCAGGCGCCAGAATCGGATAAAACTCGGCTCGGTCACGTCCGATTCCGAGTTGAATCGGCCGATTTGACTCGGAATCGGCCGATTTTTTGGACCATGCTTTTAATCTTGTTCTCAAGACTAAAGGCAAAATACTGAGGAAACCTTTTGATTTTGGTGGCGACATCCAATTTCATATCATTCTCTAAGAAATAAATCTTGGGTTTGAGATTGTTGTCTATACTAAAGGTGAGTATCTTAGGGAATCTTTTAAGAATGTACTTGACTTCATAGAAAAGAATGCCAGTTCGAGTTTGCAAGAACTGAACTTTGGGAAGAAGGGTTGATTCCACATCAGCCATTAGTAACAGAGAAGAGGAAACAGTTAGCGGGATTTCGAGGCGGTGAAGGAAGTGAACAGCTGGAGAGAGTTGGGTTCTGACAGGACAGAGGAGGAGTCGGGGGCACTTAGAAATGGTGATGGGGAAGTGAGGGGGATGAAAGAGGGGTTGAAGGAAATGGAGAGAAGGTTGAATTGGGTGAGTGAGGAGGAGGGAATGAATGGAGAAGATACGGGTGATTTGGGAAGGGGAAAGGCCAATGGAGAGGAGGAGGGAGTGGGTGAACTGGAGAGAAGGGAGAGGGTGGGAACGGAGAGAAGGGTTTAGGGACAGAGCACGGTGAGGGTTGATGTTGAGGGTTTGAGAAAGGTAGTTCACTGTGCGGTCAAAGGAGACGGCGGGGGAAATCTCAGGTGAAGTAGTAGAAAGGCTGTTGTTGCTAAGGGTTTTGTGTGGACGGCGATGGGGAGGCGGAGGAGGCGGCGAGGCAAGGCGAACGCAGAGATATTTCATGGTGGTGGTGGTGCTAAGAGCAGAGAAGAGAGCACAGCTTGAAGCAAGCAACGAAGGAGAGAGAAGTCAAACCCACTCGGTTTTGGGTAATGAATCCTAAATTATCCCACATTTGTGTTTAGATCTGGACTGTCGGAGATCCTTTAATATTCGTGTTTTAATAGATCTGACGGTGTAGATCGGATCTCAAAATTTGAGTTACTTTAGGTCAATTAATTCAGGAGAGAAGTAAAACCCTCTTGGGCTTTGTAAATGGGCTGATATGTTTGGCCCAAAATTAATTAGTTTCACAAATAAGTATCTCGTATTCTTAGGTGTTACCTAAGGTAACAGAATATTTTTATTTAGATCTGAACAGTCCGATTAGAACTCGCACGGATATTAAAGGGACCTGTGCATTCTATCTCGGTCCGGATCTAAACAGAAATATTCTGTTACCTCAGAAATTTTTTGTCTGGATCTTTAAACAACAGTAACTCAAAGTTTGAGTTTAGATATCGACCGTCCGATCAGAATTTTGGACTAATCTGGTACATGCTAAAATTCACCGATCCTTTAATATTCGTGTGGATTGTGATTTGACCGTCCTGATCTAAAAACAAACTTTGGCTTACTTTAGGATCTGAATTCCTAGCTCTTTCTCTTTCTTTTTCTTTTGACTGGATTACATCTACATTTACGCCATTCCTTTCCATTGGGAGCTCCGCACAGAGAGAAAGAAATTACAAACCCTCAGGTACTAAAAAGTCGATCTCTTCTCATTAAATCTCCCTTTTTGATCGATTCTTTGATCTGAAAACTTCTTTTGCTAAGTTACTTTTTGTAGATCCAAGAGATTTTGTCATATACTTGCTTTCTTATATAATCATCTTTTGTGAATTTTGATTATATTTGTTGTTGTGGAGCCCTGACGATGATATAATTTGTGTCAGAGCGTGGATCTGAACAAAAAAAATGTGTTCTCTGTTGAAGCCCGATAAGAATGTAGAGTAGGGTTAAAATGGGGTAAATATATTAACAGAGCAGTTTTTACTTCATGCAGCGCACTAACCATATCCGGTGCTGTTTTGATTCTATAGTCCGTGCGCTGTCTTAAGCCAAAACTGCTCTGTTAAAATCTTTACCCTTATAATGCCTCATTATTTTGTCATATACAAGGTAATATTGTTTCATAGTGAGGCTATGGTACTATGCATAGCACAGATTGTTCCGTATTACGGATCAATATTTCCATTTTCAAAGTCCAAACGGTTGATCTGAACCATTCAACATGATCTCCGTATGAAAAAATGTACTTGGAGACCCAAGTTTATATTTTTTAGAAGATTCTGGACCATCCAAAAACAGTGATTTTGTGTACCAGTTACCACTATAGGATCTATAGTGCGTTTGGATCGTCAAAAGATTAGGGTTTAGGGTTTTTGGTGATATTTTGTGGCATTGAATGCCCTGCATTACCTCAGCGTTTGAGTTATCTTAGGTGATATGAATTTCATATGCAATTGGGGTGCAGATGCTCTTATTCTTTATAAAGAGCGGGGTAGACAAAAAAAGTTTCATTTATGTGCATTCTTATATGGGCCCCAGAGAACAGTGTGATGAAATACAATTATGAGATTTACTGAGGGTCTTCACAACACAGTCTATACCTGTTTTATTTTCTGCTGGTGTTTATGTCTGGAAAATTCATTTCGAATCTGTTCAATTGCTTATTTTCTTTATGATTATTTAATTTTTTTTCAACGATCTGCTTTATCCCTTCTGTTATATTTTTCTCAGATTAAATTTTTTTTTTTTATATTAAGATGTAGTCTCCAAATAGTACAGCACTTAATGTGTTGCTTATTGCATGCCTTTTGCTCTTTAAATTTTACAGTTTTGCTTAAAAATATTTGTGTTGGCAAGTTTTAGTAAAACTGATCATTTTGTGTTGGCAAGACTCGATATATTATGTATTCCCTTTGTTTAGACAATGTTTATTTTATCCCGCTGGAGATTGTATGGATGCTATGTATGTACTGATAATTATTTGATATATATGACTGTTGTTTATTTGTGTTCTTTTCTGCTTCCGCTGTATATTATTATTTATATGTGTTTAGCCTTGCGTGTCTTGTGATTATTAGACACGAGGCAGGGACTGATCATACTCTAATCCGGAGATTCTGATTTGGGGTGTGACAGTTATATTTTGTTGAATATTTGGACTCTATAACTTTTCTTTGTTTCTCAACGCTCTTATTATAATACTGCTCTACTCTGGACGTGGGTCCCTTTAGGAAATGTTTTGTTTAACCAGGAATGGATGTCCTTCGGCTCACAGGAGGGCCGGGATGTGTCTTCTGGTGGATCCGCCAAATGTTAGAAGATTTTTCATTGATGTTCCATCTTATATATAGTTTTTTGTTCTCTTCTTTTACTTTTTTTAATTTTATAAAAATGAATATAAATTACTTGGCTTACATTACCTATCAGAAGCTCAAAAAGAAAAAGAAAAATTACAAGAGTTATTAAAACTGAAGGAACAAAGAAAACAAGTATAACATTGTTCAAGTAAAGAGCAAGCTCAACCCTATCATTCTATGACATGTATACATGTATATGTTCCAACGACTAGGATACTAAAATGAACAGAAAGAACATTGCACTCTGTTAATAAAAATGCACAAAAGAACTTGGCCAAACTACCAAACCAAATGATTTTGTGAAATATATCATTACAAATGTGAAATTAAAGCGTATACAATAGTTTGTTCAGGAATACGCGCGGTCCAGTTATTCTAGCCATCTCCTCAATCAAGGCGGCAGTGGTGGTCAATTCTTGGGATTCAGCTTCTGACATCTCTCTCTGTGTTTGGATTAGCACTCGAAACGAGGCTCTGATACCATGTCAAAATTAATAGAACAACTCAAGAACACAAGACTCCCATGAATCTCCCTTCCCTCACTTATTTTTATTTCTTTTCTTTCTTAATTGTTTTACACAGCTGTAGCATCCCCTTTTTATCAACATAACTTGGTATCTTTAGTAAATCAATTACATGTGTTAAACATAGAATACTGTCACACCCCGACAACCGGGCCGACAACCCGCCGCGCACAACAGCGCAAGGCGTTTCAATTATCATACACAATCACATATATACATACATTACCAATGGCAAGACAAGAGCCACAATATATGATAAAATTTTCCCAAATGTTTCATAATATACATTTGTAAGCAAATATAATATAAACCTGTTACTGTATAATTAAAGACAATCGAAATACCATAGCAGATTTATTTTAAACAAACATATGCTTTTTATTGTGGCAACTTTCGCAGCCTTCCAATTCAACCTCTCGATACCTTGTCTAGCGCTTTGTACCTGGAACCAACCGAAGTGGATAAAAATAATAGAGATTGAAAATCTCTAAGTGCGGTATTCAGTTCCAGTCGAGTTATTCTAAGACCCAACCAACTAAACCAAAACAACACTGAGAACGATTATAAGAAAATAATAAAGATAATATAAATAAAGATAAATACTGAAACAAAATTCAATCTTTTTCCATGCATATGATATGAATTAGGTACCCGAATGCAATGCTCGTTAATCTTACTTAATCCACAAATGTTCTTGTAAATCAGTTCTTTTAACATTTCTATCTTGCGATCCAGATTCGACACATATCCGACTACGGGTCATGCGCTACCACGAATACGACGCCTACACAATTTCTGTTATGGCCATAACCTGAAATTGTGCGCTTACCACGAATACGGCGCCAACGTGCCTTCAGTTATGCGCTTCCACGAATAAACGGTGCCTACATAACTGGATCACGCACTACCACGAATATGGCACCTACGCAATTTCTGTTATGCGCTTCCACAAATTAAAGGCGCCTACATAACAGAAATTACGCGCTTACCACGAATACAGCGCCTACATGACCCCGGTCATGCGCCACCACGAAAAGACAGCGCCTACATGACCGGTCAAATGTCCAAGTTTAATATTCAATCAATACATTACTACGGTCATGCGCTACCACGAAAAGACAGCGCCTACATGACCGTTCAAGTATCCATTTTAATATTTAATCAATTACACATATGATTATATGTTATGCTTCATGAGAAATTATACTATGCATTCTTATCATGCATGCCACTGTTCACTTAAATTGAACTTATGATTCAACCAAATGAATTATCATATCAAGTCATGTATCAATTTCATAAAAGTATGATCGTGCTTCCTAAGACATCATGCATTTATATCATACAATTCAAAACTTCAACAATATAGTAAGTCAAACAACTAGAAATCAACAAGCAATTATCAAGACAATAGCAATCAAGCAAACCAAATCATATTTCATATAATATTAAACCAAATGATTCAATCATGTCATCTAGTCCCATAAATCGATACGGAAATAGTAAAATATACCAGACTTGAGGCTTATGTAATCATGTCCAAATTACAACTTCTTGTTTAAATTGTGTCACTATACACATCGATTTGGTTTACAATTCAAAGGGTTCAAGTATTACATGGTTCACTAATTATAGTCTCCATCCATTATATCACTTTCATGATTCATGTTATGTCATGCATTATGCAAGTATGAACCATTACCATACTTTACTAAATCAAGCAACCCAATCGACAATGCTAATCAAATAATCCCACAATGAAATCACAATCATCAGCAATCAACATGCAACCAAAAGCAAGCAAACAAACCCACAAGCATACAACAACAATTAAACAAGTTAGAAGGAGCTAGGAATAACTCAAAATCTGCACCTTAGAAATGTTGGGCTCAATGAATAACTTGTCACTGTGGCGTAGACACATCCGATAGTCCTGCTTGTTCCCATCATGCAATGTTCACCCTTATGCCGGATTATCGAAATATCAATAATCAAACAAGAGATTACGGAAGAATTCGTCAGGATCGAAGAGGTTGACGTGTTGCAAGCGTCTCCGCCTCATTCATCTATCGTTGTATAATCGTCGGCGCCACCACCTATCTTCTCTTCTTCCGTATGCTTTGGTTGCACTTGAGCCACATCCTTCTAACAAATTATTTCCAATTTCAATTGCCGGGTACACCAAAGGAAACGAGATATGATGGAAGTGAGGTGGTGTGTGGCGGAGGGAAGGAAAGTTTTGTGCGGACTCAACAAGAAAAATAAATCCTCACTGGGGAGAATAAAGAAAAATAGGAAATAGATTATAGCATTATTGAGAAAAGGGTAAAATAAAAGTACTAACATTTGGACAGAAGAGGGAGTGTACACGTGGGTGAATGAAGTTAGGTTAGTGGTGACAAAAATGAAAATATGATAATAGAAAAGTAAAGGCCGTGCCATGTGTCCCCAAATAAAATTCTAGAACTTAAAGAAATATATTCTATTATATATTGTTCTCAACTAAATGATTAATAGGTTCGCAATTAACTCCTTTGCATTGGTTTAAAATAACTTGAACATTATAATTACCAAGATTTTAAGTAACATCATATTACAATGAAAATATCTAAAGCTAGAGTAAAACTTTTCAAATTATTGTATATATGACTTTATAATTAATTAACATGTATAAATAAATAAATTTACCATATTTCAATACAGAATTAGTCATGTTCTAATATTTCCAGAATTTCAGATTTCAACACTTGCAAAATTTATTAATCAGCATTTGTTAAGGAATTTACAATTACCTAGTTTCTAATTTAATTATTCCTATGTATTCCTAGTGTATTTATTACAAAATATTTCAAGATTAACAATTATCCATATATTCACTTACGTGATCTCATAATCAAATAACTAAATAGTTCATTTTTATTTACAAAAGTTCAAAGTGAGTCCAAATAAGTTACAATGTCATAAATTTTTTTTTCTTGAATTACGTTTTTCACTTTATATCAAATAAAATTCTCAAATTTTCAAAATTGGGATGTTACAGAGTCGGAATCGGATACTTGACCGTGGAATCGGAATCTGATGAATCAGCCGGAATCAGAAGAATCGGATCGGAAACTCGAATTTTTTGGCAGAAACTTGTTTTGTACTAAAAATCGGAAAATTAATAGAAAAAATAATTTGACATAAAATGATGTTAAGACAATATTACACTCAAATAATACACTATTATAATATAATACAATAAAAATATATAAGCATTCATAATAAAATTAATTAATTAATAATATTTTTGTAGCTAATTAATTTCATATAGTATGATTGTACACAGTAATTCAATTTGTTCTTACATTTTACATAATATGTAAATTTGTCGAAGCATTTTATATTGTAATAGAAAATCAGTAACAGAAAAATAGTAAAGATTGTCAATATATAAAATGATTCTCAAATTTTTGTTAGTTAATTTTGTATAAACGGATAACAGTAAAAATTCCCTTTCCTTAATTGTGGTCTGTACAAAATTAAAGGAGTTTGTCCAAATATGTACCATTGAATTAAATATTTCCTTAGATAGTATAATCAATATTGAATGTTGCATTAAATGTTTCCATTAAGTTTGGTATTAATGAAACAAGTACTATGTTAGAGCTGAATATGCGTTCAGAATAGCTGTTTTCTATTTAATAATCAACCTACAAATGGTCCATAATAAACCATGTTTTATTTCCAAAACAAAGTAGTACACTACTCATACACCAAATCTATTCAATATTGTATAATTATCTAAGCTCTTTCTTCATCTTTCTGTATCCGCGACTCCCCCAAATCCTTTCGCAACTTCCCCAAATCCTTTGACTGCTATTGCAAAAATTCAAAATTGGTCTGATTAAAGTACTAAAACAATGTACTTATGCTCTAGAGGTAAGAGAATGAGTGAAAATTGGGCCGATTATTTTGATTTAGCCCCTATTTTATACGGTTCCGACAGGATTGGAAAATCGGCCGAGTCAGAACGGTATCGGTCGGGTCCGAGCCGAGTTTCGTCCGAGTTTTGCGCCCATCCGATTTTTTCATCAAAACTCGGTTGAATCGGATGACTCGGCTGAGTTATCCGATTTTTGGTCTGAGTCAAGCCGAGTTAGGGCGAATCAGACCGATTCAGGCCGAGTATGTTAAGTAATCGGAAGATTGAAGAAGGAATTTTGTTAGAAGGTTATCTAGGTTTTTGATTTGGGACAAAAAGTCGCAGAACTTTTGGAGAAGAAAGACGCATTGCTTGCCAAAGGAGACGGTTCATCTGCGTAGACTCGTTTCACTATATTATTGCTCAACAGTTTTTTTTGAGAAATATTGCTCAACAGTTTTAAATACGCTTCATGGTTCAAGCTACACCATGTTCGTCTAGATAAACTGAGCACATTTAATTTTAGTTCTTTACATATGCCCATTTGGAACTTCATGCTCTCAATGTAGAGGGTCAATTTTATATACTTTTTCTAATTCACATTACTGGTCACAGGACAAAAGCACGTACAAAATAATATAAACTAGTGGATTCTTAATACATCTGTCCATTCTACTTTTTTTTTTCCTCTAAAATTCAGCTTTCCTAATTTAAATGTCATGTATATATATATATATATATATATATATATATATATATATAGAGAGAGAGAGAGAGATGGGCTATTATACATTGCAAGGCATAGGCACCCTTGTGCATTGGACCATAAATCACCGATTCAAAGTCCAAATGACCGATCCAAACCGTTCATCTTGTTCTCCATATTAATATGTGCTTGGAGACCAAATTTTACATTTTTTGGAATTTTTTACTATTTATTAAGCCACTTTGAAAGTTTCTGATCTGGTGGTCCAGAAAATTTTACTGTTTTTTACTGTTCGCCGTTGGATCAGAAACTTTCAAAGTGGCTTAATAAATAGTAAAAAAATTCCAAAAAATGTAAAATTTGGTCTCCAAGCACATATTAATATGGAGAACAAGATGAACGGTTTGGATCGGTCATTTGGACTTTGAATCGGTGATTTATGGTCCAATGCACAAGGGTGCCTATGCATTGCAATGCACCATAGCCCATCTCTCTCTCTCTATATATATATATATATATATATATAGTAAGGCTACCGTGCTTTGCGAATTAAACCAGCCATTTTACTTCGGATTGCTGGCTGTTGGATCTGTTTCAATAATCGTGCAGATCATCAGATGAACTTCGCAAATTTTTTCAGAACTGGACATCTCCAGTTCGGAGCAAAATCGAATTTCAGAGGGTTTAGCGAAGCTCTCTTCTCCAGCGCCTCTCCCAGCGACAACCCTAAGCCAGGGGCTCGGCGCCTCTCCTCTCCAGCGATTCCTCTCCAGCGAACTTGCTCTCCTCTCTCTCCAGCGAACTTGCTCTCCTCTCTCTCCTCTCCAGCGATTCCTCTCCAGCGCCTCTCCTCTCCAGCGATTCCTCTCCAGCGGTGATCTCATTCCCGACGCCTCTCCAGCGACGCTCTCCAGTGACGTCTCTCCCGGGTAAATATTCAAACTGGAGCTTTTCTGATTTTTTCTTGCTAGGCTGTCCGATTCTCAAAATCTGGTACCAGCCTTGCTGTAAACTTTTATTGTTGCCCAAATCAATAGAATTGAATCTTGGTGTTGCAACTAAGGTCAGAAGGAATTGACTACAGATGTAATCAACATCTTTTTAAAATTAGACACAATCATAATGATAACAATAAGAGATTGCTTTATATCAACTTGTCAGTAAACCCATGTTTTGAATTCCCCTAATGAGGATGGGGATATCACTATGACATCACTTTGATGTTCCTCTTAATTAAATTTTCATGCATATTTCTATGTACTTGAGTAAACTTTATTAGCAGTTGCATCTTTTGAATTCCTGATGTTCCTTCAGCTCGGTGCATGACACCAGTGAAGCACCAATTTTTTCAATTTGACAGCCAGAGAGAGATAACTATGAATTCATTACAAAAATACAACACAAACATAGAAGACAAAATAAAATAAGTTACAAGTGTATATTATCAGACAGATAGTCAGAAGCATGTGTAAAAAGTTTGGTAAAAGGCCTTCGCTTTTTTTTTTTCCACAATTCCACCACACTAAATTAATTTGGCTACAGTGCTCTTGTCTGGTTGGTAGCTGCTTGGAGATAAAAGAGAAGATTTATGGTATACAAAGAATAAATTTACTTGTAAAGATTTTGGTATAACCTCCATTACAATTTGTATATTTGCATAAAATCTATTAATTTTGGTGTTTTAATTCCATTATTTGGTGTTTTAATTCTGCCTTCTTAATTTTGTTTGTGTAGGCCAAATGAGTAGTGTAGAGGTAGCCTCAAATGACATTTTTGTTGATGAAGATGAAAATGATCAGAGAATTCAGATGCAGTTAGATATCACCGATCCCTATATCCATTATTATGAAGCAATACGAGTTGATGAACCTTTGTCAAATGATACAACTAAGCCGTATGTCGGCATGGAGTTCAATTCACCTGAAGAGGCATACACTTTCTACAATAATTATGCATGTTCCGTTGGATTTAGTGTTCGCAAAGCAACGCAGACTTGTAATAAGAATGTGTTATCATCGGTTCGGTATGTTTGTTCCAAAGAAGGAAAATTAGTTTGGCATAAAAGAAAAGAGAGGCCGATTGGATGCTCGACCGATCTTGCTACACCTGAGAAAGAACATGGGATTACAAGGGTCGATTGCAAGGCCTCACTTAGGATTAGAATTATGAAAAATGGAAAATGGAAAGCAAGCGTCTTTGAGGAGGATCACAAACATGAGCTCATCACGAGCCCTTCGAAGATTCGAAATTTGCGATCCCATAAGCGCATGACGGCAAGTCAGAAGGAAACCATTCGTAAATTGAGTGCTCAAAATGTGGGAACATCTCAAATTATGGAAATTATAGGTGCCGAAAATGATGGTAAGGGAAATGTTAGGTTCAAGAAAAAAGATATAGGCAAACTATACAAAAAACAAAGAAAGGATGTTTACTGAAAATTTAGATGTTTAGCTGAAAATAATAACAAGGATGCAAATTATACAAAAAACAAAGAAAGAACTTGTTTATCTAATCTGTCATACAACCACAATTAACAAACCACTAATTCCTAAACCCTAATTAACAACCACAATTAACAAATTAACATCCAATTTAGGCAACACTAATTAACAACCACAATTAACAAAGAAATTAACACACAAAGAAGACACATCAATACACATAGTACAATTAATCCGACTAGTTGTTTCTTGAGTATCGAAGTGATTTCCGCTTCAAACATATCCCTTGAACCTTTATTGTGATGTTGCATCCGACTAGTTGTTTCTTGAGTATCACTTGATTTCCGCTTCAACGTGATGTCGCACCACCCATTCCACGCATTGCAATTTTGACAACTATAAAATTCTCTTCCATAGTTCTTCGTGGTCCATGACAACATCACAACCGTTGGATTATGGCATCTCTTGCAAGAAGGGCTTGATAGAGATCGACTATTTTGACTACTCATTTGGCCTACACAAAAAAAATTCAACACATTTCCAAGGTTACAATTTTACAACATAATCCTTAACTCATCATACAACTAAAAGGATAATATTTGTAGGGATTTATTTGACAATGCTAGTTTGTATCCCAAAACTGATAGAATATTCCAGCTATTTTTAAGCTTTCATTCTTCTTAAGGATAGATGAAAGACTTGAGTGTATATCACTAGCAGCACTATGCTGGGTCTTACCATAGAAAAGTGTCATATATATTTTTTTTTCACTAGCTTACGAGTCAGACTCTTGCATACTGAATCAGCTAAAGCATTATTTTCAAATAATGATTTGTACAATTCTGCTTTTCTTTCTTCTAAAAGTGAATTATATAAATCCTTTATCTTGGAAGGTGATTCTTGACGCACTAACAAATTTGTTTGTTCAGCTAGTTCTGTATTGAATAGGAAGTAGCTCATTATCTGATAAGCACTAGATGATGCATCCATACTAATTGGCATCGTTAGGTACATTTCTCTTCTACCACTACTAATAAATCAAAAATTACTTATGAATTGAAAAGGACGTTAGAAGCAAACATAATGAATTCACTAGCACGAATTTGACCATGGTTTGGAAAATCGGCCGATTCCGAGTCAACTCGGTATCGGCCGTCACCGATCCGATTTTCACCCGATTCTCACGCCCGTGCGAGTTTTTCAGCAAAACTCGGATGAACAGTGCTTGACTCGGCCGAGTTAGCCGATTTTTAGGCCGAGTCAAGCCGAGTCAACCGAGTTTACACCGATGAGCCGATTCAAGGCAAAAATGAGCTGAGTCAAGCGTTTTTTTGGGAGAAGAAGCTAGAGCCGCTGCTGGACCCGTTAGTGACAGCTGGAAGGGGGGGAGCCCTGGTCACTGAGCAGGCTTAGGTAAAGTCGCAGGGATTGGGTAAAGCAGAGTTCTTTTTTATGGAGTTTTTCATCACTGGTTCGAAAGGGATGAAAAAATGGGGAAGAAAGGTCTGTACTGTGGGACCATGATATAAAGGTGTTATTTTTTTTCAATGAAACGGATCAGATTTTTTATAATGGGCTGAACTTTAAAAGGGTGCTAGCAATAGTAAAACTAATAAATGGGCCGAAGTTCTAACAAAACTATAATGTGGTGTGCACTTCACCAACATCACTATAATCATCAACAAATAAATAAACGTATTTTAAGAAAGTAGGACGTTGTAGATACCTAAAAAATGTTGAAAACTATTATTTTATATTGCATAATTATATGTCACAGCTATAATATTATGATTATATTAGAATTTATTATATCATTTTTAAAAATGATAACAAACAATTAGTCCAAAAATAACAAATTCTAAACAACTGACTTTATTAATAAAAAAACTCTACAAAAAGCACATGCAACATTTGCATTAGTTGATTAGCTTACTACATAACTTCATGCTTTTTATCATTAGTTGATTACCGAATTGATTAGAAATAAAAGGATCTTCATTTTAAAGAAAGAGTGTATTGACAATTTTAGTTTTTAATAAAAAATGAATATTAAAATAAACAAAAATATTAATAATAAATTAATAATATTTATTTTTGCTTCTCCTGACTAAAATTCTGGCTACGCCACTGAAAATTCTGGCTCCTTTATGTCTCATTATTAGTACGACTATTAATTACATCGAGTTATTTAATTGCAAAATAATAATAATAATAATAATAATAATAATAATAATAAAATATGGAGGCTATTGCATCACTTTTTTAAATGGGCTGATTTTCAAAGTTTATATTTATTATATTAGTAGATTATTTTTTTGTAAGATGTGGTCTTACCATTATTTTTTGACTAATTATCTTTGTACAATAATTTTTTCTACATTTTTAATACAAAGGACGACGAGCTGATACAGCTAGCTTGACATAGTTTATGACAGTAGAATTTGTGTTCTGATTGTGAATTTGTAAAGCTTGTATAATATTATATTACTTTATACTAGAGGATTATATGAGTGTAATTTTTTATCTTAACATAATTTTTGGACAATTTAATTTTTTACCAATTTTTTCTTATTTTTTATACAAAACAAGCTTCTGCCAAAAAAATCCGAGTTACCGAGTCAACTCGGCCGATTCACCCGATTCCGATTCCACGGTCAAGTATCCGATTCCGATCCCGATTCCGAGTTTCAGAACCATGAATTTGACAATTTCTTTCTTGTACATATTTGACTATATAGTATATATCTAACATTTTTGACATCACTGGTATCGTCCAGACTTTCTTTTTTTTTCCTTCTTTTCTGGTGGGTTTAAACCTAAATTCATGAGTGAGTCTAATAGAATTGCTTTTTCTGAAATCTACGATAAGGAACGATTCGATATAATATTAAACTAAACTCCGGAAACTTTATATTCGGTGATTCGTTGAATGACTCACACTATATTTGCTCCTATATAGCCAATCAATAATAAAGTATCGGGAAGCCTCGGAGGATAGCTGCTGTACTGTACAAATAGCAGCAGCCAAACCAGCAAGTGCCATGATCTATATGCGCACCCTTTTCTAAATGATTGTCATTATACCGATACTGACTATCTTCTTATAAGTAAAGCACTCCATGATGAATTAATAAACAATTATGTATTAGGCAAGGAATACATCATTGCCAGCCTATGGGCAAAAGTGGTACCAGTGAAACATTTGCCAGGGGCTCATGGTGCTTCGAGGTTTTCAATGGGCACAAATGAAACATTTTCAATTTCTTTAGAGAAAGTTCTTACTGCTACCAGTGCAAGAACCATTGCAAGGCCGGTACCAGTGCAAACCAGCAAGGCCGGTACCAGATTTTGAGAATCGGACAGCCTAGCAAGAAAAAATCAGAAAAGCTCCAGTTTGAATATTTACCCGAGAGAGACGTCACTGGAGAGCGTCGCTGGAGAGGCGTCGGGAATGAGATCACCGCTGGAGAGGAATCGCTGGAGAGGAGAGAGAGGAGAGCAAGTTCGCTGGAGAGGAACCGCTGGAGAGGAGAGGCGCCGAGCCCCTGGCTTAGGGTTGTCGCTGGGAGAGGCGCTGGAGAAGAGAGCTTCGCTAAACCCTCTGAAATTCGATTTTGCTCCGAACTGGAGCTGTCCAGTTCCGAAAAATTTGCAAAGTTCATCTGATGATCTGCACGATTATTGAATCAGATCCAACAGCCAGCAATTCGAAGTAAAATGGCTGGTTTAATTCGCAAAGCACGGTAGCCTTACTCTATATATATATATATATATATATATATATATATATATATATATTATGTATGTTATTAATTATTGTAATATTTTATTATCTATGTAATGTGTAATTAATTCTGCATGAACATTTTGACTATTTATATACGCTTCTATTTTACTTTATTATACTAGTGGATATGTGGAATTATTTTAGCATATTTGAATAAATTATTATTTTTATTTTTTCTTATATATATTTTTATACTATGTGGGACTATTCACATATTATCTGATTAGCTTTGAATGTTCATATTTCATTTTATTAGTGGATTATATTAATGTGAAAAGTGATCTTAACATCATTTTTGAACTAATTATTTTATTACATTTTTACTTATTTTTTTTAATACAAAACAAGCTTTTTTCGAATAAATCCGAGTTGACTCGGCCGATTCCAACCGATTCTTCCGATTCTGAGTCAATAATCAACTACCCAATTTCGATTCCGATTCTGATTTTCAGAACCATGGTTCCGACTCGGCCGAGTCAACTCCGGTCAACTTGACAGATATTTAAAGTCACAAAAAGCTCGATAATGAGAAATCACGACGAGTGCTTGATGATAAAACAAAGGATGGTGACTCAACTGATGATGAGAGGCAAAAAGAGGGCTGATCGGTATTAGTTGTTAAAATGGCTGTTAATTGGAGATACCTGGATGGAGATGCTGGGATATGCAGCCATTCATTGTGATTCATACCAGTATGCCAAGTCCCTGAGAAGGGGTTGGGAGGAGCACATGATACAGCAATTCCAATTTGGATCCGTCTATCTTTTATATAACTTAGAGAAACCTGTAATTATATACTTGCTCCTTTTTCTTACATACAGCATAATTCTTTTCTTTGTAACCTTTCCATTTATATGTAACAATATTCATGGTTTGAAAAATCAGCCGAGTCCGAGTTGACTCGGCCGAGTCAGAATGGCATCGGTCAGGTCCGAGCTGATATTCACCCGAGTTTCACGCCCGAACGATTTTTCCACCAAAAATCGGTTGAACCGGGTTGACTTGGCCGAGTTAGCTGATTTTTGGTCTGAGTCATCCGAGTTTTGATTCGAGTCAGCCGAGTTTAGCCGTGTCGAAAAGTTCCAAGCCGTTTTTTTTTCCTATTGAATTCGGAGAAGAAGCTCACGCCATTTTTACTTTTTCCAAAGAAAGACTCGAACCGTCGAACGTTTGAGCACTGAAGGAGAAAGATTAATGGACAAAAAATTTAAATAGACATGGTGTATAAATTTGTTGCTTCTAAATTTCAATACATTAATAGATTTACATAGACCGGGATCAGGGAACCAAAAATCTTGACATTTATTGAGCAGTTTCAACTTCCAAGACTACAGTGTAGGTTCTGAATTCTTTTTACCAAGGGCTACCAGCCATTCATCCAAGCTAGATCAATGGCTAAAATTACACACAAGAAACACATCTAGGCCCGATCCGTGCCTTCATATAACACCCATTAAGAGTGTTCCACGTGGAACTCTGTATGTGGTTGAGTTTTTGAATGATTCATTTGACTTAAATATTAATGAAGACCAAACTTGCTCAGTTAGACGATTCTTCAAATATTATTCTAGAATATTCCTCTTCAATTAATTATCTGTGCAAAACACCCAAATTTTTCTTCAATTATTAATTTTCGGTATTCTTTTTTATATGGATTGAAAAATACGGAACATATTACGACTTGCAACACTAACCGCCAAATCTCTATTACAAAACATAATTTGAAGGGAACATTACTTGAACTATTATGTTGTTTAATTATAGCAAAATAATAATAATGATAATAATAATAATAGAAAATATGGAGTGAATTTTTTTAATGGCCGATATTGAATGTTTATATTATATTATTGAATTATTTTTGTCTAAAAAGTGGACTCAATATACAAGCTAAAATCTAATGTGAAGAACTGAGGATGTGAGGCTGTGAGCTGTGATGAACCCGTGATTATTTTTTAAGTTTTTATTTTTGTGATTTTTTAATTTAAATGTTCATATTTTATTTTATTAGTCGATTATATTAATGTAAAAAGTTATCTTAACATCAATTTTGAATTAATAATTTTTTTATAATTTTTTTCCTATTTTATTATACAAAACAAGTGTTTTAATAAAAATCCGAGTTTCCGAGTTGACTCGGCCGATTCCGACCGATTTCTCCGATTCCGCGTCAAGAGTCGACTATCCGATTCCGATTCCGATTTTTAGAACCATGACAATATTGTTGTTTTGGATGGATTGAATTAATTTGAGCGTTGTGTTTGTTTTTTGTTTTATCTTCCATATAATTTCATAATCCATATAATTTCTATGAACTCATAACACTATTACCAGACAAAATCAACCAATGATTGATAATCATACTAGTGCTGTCTACTTGGCCAAAAATTTCTTGATTTGTTTTCTAGATTACATGCTTGGCTTTGAATATACAGAATAATAAACCTGCAGTAAACAGTTCACTCCTAGGATAATAAGTATTTAGTTATTAAATAACAGGGAATACAAATATTACATAAAGAAATAAAAGATAACGAGCATTCTATTAAGCCCCAATTCTCCACTATCTAAGTTGTAGCTGCAACAGTCGGGTGTATTTTCAATTAAAACAGGCTCCCGTTTCACATGACCGATTTTGAATATCAGGGATTTCATGTTGAGCCTCGCGATATCCTGGTATATGTCATCCCTTTTTCTCTTTCTATATATTGTTTGATTTGGTAAAATTGCCATTAATGGCTGACTTAAAGATTAAATGCGTGCTTGCTTGCTTGGTTCCTTGCTGGCTCTGGAGGCTGTGTCATTTATCTTGAATTAATTGTTTTTTTTTCTCTTATTTGTCTTTGCTGATTTGACTGGTTATTAACTGTCGTGTAAAATTTTTGAAATTGAGATTTTTCTTGATGCTCTCTAAGATCTTTCGCAAGGCCGCAATTGTTGAATTTTTAGAAACACAAATTTTTAGTTTGCATATGCACAAGAAAGGTTTTCATAAACGCTGAATGTTGTACATGTTAAAAATTGATTAAAAGTTGCAATTAGTGTCAGAGGCGTGGGTGCTATAATTAGCAATTTCTATTTTAGTAAATTCAGTAATTAGAAGCAGGATGTGCCTAAAATAGCATGAACTGAAGTTCTGGTCAGCAGGGTATTTATGGTAACAGATGATAAATTTAGATTGCAGTGCAGTTATAGAAAGTAGTGGGATCTAAAATTAGATAGATGTACTTGTTATAAATATGTAAGAATGTTATGTAATTGATTGTAAGGTGTAAGAAAATAAAATTCCAGCCTATTGAGAAGTTAGCATTCTGTTCAGCAGCGGTTTTCTGTTTACCAGAATTTTGTGTCAAAACTCTGTTTCGTACCAGCAAGTTTACCAGTTTGTACCAGCGAAAGGCTGCTGCAATCAGCCAAGTTTCCAACAATCTTTGGTATCAGAGCAGAAGATTCATTGGGCACAATGGCTGAAACGATGGGCAACACAGTCAACATGACTCAACTGGCAATTCCGCTGTTCAAAGGTGAAAACTACAAATTCTGGAGCATCAAGATGAAAACCCTGTTCAAGTCACATGGTTTGTGGGATTTAGTAGAGAACGGTGTGCCTACTGAAGATCCCAATTTACAAGAAATTCAAAGGAAGGATGCGCGAGCGCTGTTTTTTATCCAACAATCCATGCATGACACAATTTTCTCCAAGATTGCTGCAGCAACCACCGCTAAAGAAGCATGGACAACCTTGAAGATGGCATTTCATGGAAGCGCACGAGTTATGGCCATCAAATTGCAAGGCCTTCGTCGAGATTTCGAGACTCTCCACATGCAAATAGATGAAACAGTGCAGATTTTTCTGTCAAGAGTCACATCCATTGTGAACCAAATTCGCACATATGAGACAACATGTCAGAGCAGACCGTGGTGGCAAAAGTGTTGAGAAGTCTACCACCGAAATTTGATCACATTGTGGCAGCGATTGAAGAATCAAAAGATCTTTCGACCTATACATTTGATGAATTGATGGGATCACTGCAGACCCATGAAGCTAGGATGTCTAAATCAGAGGAGAAAGGCGATGAAAGGGTATTTTACACGAAGGGGGAGTCAACTCGAGGTAGAACCACGAGCAGTAAGTTTCCACCTCAATTCCAGTAAAGGTACCAACAGAATCAGCAACAATTCCAGCAGTTCCAGCAGTCCAACAGATTGCAAAGGAAAGACGTACAGTGCTATTATTGCAATAGGTTTGGGCACTATCAAGCAGAATGCTACAAGAAGCAAAGGGATGAGCAACAAGCGAGCTTTATCGAAGAAAAGAAGGAACAAGACAATCTATTTATGGCTTATTCTGAAACTGAAACTGATGCATCAGAAATCTGGTTTTTGGATAGTGGTTGTTCCAATCACATGACAGGTTATAGACATTTTTTTGAAGAATTGGATGAAACCCACAAGTCGAAGGTCAAGCTAGGTGATAATAAATTTATTCAAGTGGAAGGGAAAGGCACAGTAGCTATACCAACAAGCAAATCTGGTATGAGATATCTTTACAATGTTTATTATATACCAGAGTTATCAAAAAATATCCTCAGTATTGGGCAGCTGATGAAAAGTGGGTATTCAGTTCTCTTTGATGAAAATTTCTGCACAATTAAAGAAAGAACAACCAACCAAACTATTGCAGAGGTGAAAATGGCAACCAATAAATTATTTCCGCTTCAAATTTCTGGTGTAAAAGAAAGAGCAATGGTAGTAAAAGGTATAAACCCTTCAGAATTGTGGCATCTTAGATATGGTCACCTAAATATCAATGGGTTAAAATTGTTAAGTCAAAAGCAGATGGTTTATGGACTGCCAGAAATAGATAAAATTGATATATGTGAAGGTTGTATTTATGGAAAGCAAGCCAAAATACCCTTCCCCAAAGGCCAAGCAAGAAGGGCAACACAAGTTCTTGAGATAGTACATACTGATTTGTGTGAACCCATGGAAACAACATCTTTGGGCGGTAGTAGGTATTTTCTTCTTTTTATAGATGATTATAGCAGGATGAGTTGGGTTTATTTCTTGAAAAATAAAAGTGAGACTTTTGAGCACTTCCAAAAGTTCAAGGCATTTGTTGAAAATCAAACTGGTAAAAGAATAAAGGTATTAAGATCAGATAGAGGGGGAGAATATAAATCAACCGAATTTAGAATTTTTTGTGAAAAAAAGAAGGAATACACCACGAGTTCACTACACCTTATACACCTGAAGGCTGAAGGTATCCCTAAAAAATCCCCAAATCCATGCCTCCCCGCCAAAGCCTCTCCCGCGTTTTAGGTTTAGAGAAGAAAAAAAAGAGCCCCGGCCACCCCGACCTCTCCTCTCTCTCACTCTCTCTGTCTCTCTCTCTCTTTGTCTCTCTTTGTCTCTTTTTCTTAGTTCACACTTTTTCCTCTCTCTTCGCAAGTCGCAACGATGGATAGTTTTCAGATCCGTTTCTTCGTCTCCCTCGTGATCTCCGTTCTGATTGCCATCAGATCGGTACAGCGCAAATCCGTTGATTTCTCAGCGGTTTTTGTTGGTATACCAGTTTTTATCGCGCATATGATCGCCGGATACAGGTTTTTCTTACTGTTTTTTCTTGCTTTCATTTGGATTTCTAGTGGTTTCTCTTTTTCATGAGCATGATTTTATTGTGTATAATGTAAGGTTTGCCATTCTGGTGCTAGTGTTTTTCTTTACCTCATCCAAGGTTACTAGAGTAGGAGAGGAGAAGAAGAGGAGCATAGAAGCACACTTCAAGAAAGGTGGACAGCGCAACTGGTGAGTTTTTCTCCTTTATTTCTTCATAATTAAGGTCATTTTCAGTGGGGTCGATACTCGATAGTATCTAGTTCAGGGGTGTTGGTTTACTAATTTCATATAGTTCCAAGGCAATTTTGCAAAAATTTGTGGGGTCAATTAATCAACAAATTCCACTCTATCGGTGTCTCCACCATAACCCTTTTGAACAAAAATTGGGGCAAAGAAGCTAATTTTTTATTTTCCCGAGGGATTTTGGTGAACTGGATTTTTTTTATCTTGAAACTACAATGCTTCTGTAATAGACTCTTTTCGGTAATTTTCTGAATAAAAAAGAAAGAATATAATATATCTGTTGAATCCATTTTGTATGAATTACTTCTACAGAATTTAATGCATAGATAAAAAAAAAATACTGACAGGAAACAGGTATTAGCAAATAGTGGCATTGCAACAGTTTTAGCGATAATTATTGCATCTCTTACTGGAGGAGAAGATAGGTGTTTAGATGCAAGCAATTCAAAACTAATAACTGGGCTTATAGGAGGTCTTGTTGGCCACTATGCATGCTCT
Source organism: Carex parvula (assembly GCA_025461045.1). Classification (NCBI taxonomy): domain Eukaryota; kingdom Viridiplantae; phylum Streptophyta; class Magnoliopsida; order Poales; family Cyperaceae; genus Carex; species Carex parvula. Next base: position 77,663 of record JAJGRW010001230.1, on the reverse strand, counting down.
AATCGGGACACTTGGTCATCAGAATTGGGGATCATTAGCAATTCCCAGCCACGCCTTATTACCACATTCAAGGTACACATTTTTGGTTGTATTCAATTATGATAAACCTTTTTTCATCCAATGCTGTAAACGAAAAGGTTTTATTTATCATAATTTACTTTCAAGTGTGGTACCAAGGTGTAACGAACTGTACCAGAATGTCCTGGTCTAGTAGCTTAAAGCTCCTTTCTCTTTTTGGATTTGTTTGTTTATGCTTAGAGTTTAGTTGATTTACAATAAGCAAAGAAAAGTGTGTCAATGAAAGAAGATAATGGTCTAAATGTGGTCTGATTGGATAAAAAGAGAAGAAAATGATAGCCAATCATATTTAGACAAGCGAAAAAGCAATTTCTTACATACATCGAAAATAGTATCATGTCCATTTAACCAAATACAAATAATTTGGTTGTGATAAAAAAAATTTGGTGTGGTAGTGCTTGATTGGAAATAATTTGTTCTGATTACTCTGCAATTTAGGTTCTCCACCGAACCTTGGGAGATGCCCTGTTCGGTACAGATCCAATTAACCCATCAGAAAACAATTCTGATGAGTCTGATATGCGGGAGGCATTTAATGTCGAGAGCTCTTGATTAAAATGATGAATGCTTTTCTCTCTCAGAGGTGACTTCTTTTATCTCTTATTTCTCTGAATTGCATTTCTTTGATACTATACTAAATTAAACTAGTCTTGCACTAATGGGCAGGCAGATAGTGTGATGCTACTTTGAAGCTAACTTAGAGCCTCCGCTTCTCGGCACAGAATGGTGCTTGCTTAGTGCTTTCGGGTGCCTAGTGGTGTTGCTGATTTTGGCGGCCGTGAGGCGAGCTGTTGCTTGGTGCCGGCCGAGTGTTGCCCTCTGTTGTGGTTGTTTATCTTTCTCGGGTAACTGTTAAACCACCTATTTATTTTAAATGCTTGGCTCGGGTTGTTGATTTTCCCGGCCGACTGTATTTCAAATTAGCATTATTTTAGACTTGACTCGGGTTGTTGATTTTCCCGGCCGGCCATATTTCAAATTAGCATTATTTTATAACATTGAAGGACATACAACAATGATATTTGGATGATTGACAAGTCTGCATAAGTAATATGAAAATCGTATCAAAAGAGCAATGGATTTGAAAAATAAATATTCTAAACTATTGTTTGTTGGATGATTGACTAAATAGTATCCAAATATGAACTTAAAGGAACAAATATGAACTTAATGCTAATTAGAACTCAAGAAACTGTAAAGATTATGTTTGACATAATTTATATTTCTTTCATGTCGGGAACTTATGATGTCATGGATCTGTATTTATAATGCATTGGTTTTTAATTGTATGATATTTTTACTAAGGAACTTAATTTTTTGTTATATTCTCACAGGGAAGGAGGATGATGATTGCAATCAGATATAGGTTTTCTTTTCAAGTTGATTTTAGTTATAGTGCTGAAGCATTAAGCAGTTGGTTGATTGATATTTTAGTTATAGTGGAATGTGTGCATATGTAATGTTGTGAATATAATGTCATGTGGTGAAAATGAATTGAAGCAGTTGCCAAGGAGGCAGCCTCTGTTGTACATTATTAGTCTCTAATTGCTGGATTTATTTTGCACGCATCAGGATTTGTATGTTTATTTATTGTATATATTGATGTTTACGTTTAAATTTGTATGTTTATGTTTTATGTTGGTACCAATTGGAAAAAGAAAAATAAAAAAAAAACCTTAAAAAAAAGGGGCTCTTCGTTTTATGCCACTCAAAAACTCCAAAATTGGATTTTTGCCACTATGAGGGAATATTCCTTAAGGTTAATGATACAACATCCCCAATCTTTGTACCCAAATGATATAAATTTTTTTTTTTTTTTTTTTTTTTTTATCAACCTTTGCTCTTAACTTTGGGGCGATATTTTCTACTAAATTTAGCTACACCTCACCTCATCGTGTTAATCCGCAATCTTCCCCACTTCTTAGGGTACTGTACGGCAGGATGATTCTTTTGGTATGGCTATATTCCTCGAAAATCAAGCCCTATAAGCTAATATCCTTGGGTTAATATTGTTTAACTAGTACTTGAAGAAAAAGCCTTTTTAAATTGTATAATTATACTTAGATTTTGAACATTTTTCATGATTTTGGTATGATCTCCCCCTAGCTACTTTCCTAGAATACAAAGAAACTTAGAAAGCCATGAATAAAAACAGACCTTGCTCTGATACCAGGGTGAGGATCGTCAGAGCCTTCAAACTTCAACGGGCTACTATGAACACGGGAAGAAAGAAGGCACACAAGCGGAAATCTTATTAAGTGGAAATGTTTACAAGGAAAGAGAGAGAAGTAAAACTTGCTGGTTCTCAGCTTGTTTTTCAACTCTAAAAATGCACACTTATATAGAGACTTAGGATGGAATCTCAATTATCACATCGGGTACTCATTGGGCCCCATCGCATGTGATTAAGGGATTTCCACAAACTTTTGTCTCCCACTAAAAATAAAGGTGCTTATAAATATTCTGGCCAATTATTAGCCCACACTAAAGAAAAAGCAGAGGCCAATACAAGCAGGCCTAAAAGTAAAAACACACATCATGATACATACCCTATAGTGGTAGGGTCCAGAATACTTTTACATATGGAACACTTTTACCTCACGGAATTAGCTGTTTAAACTCTCGGTAAGCCTTTTGAAGCCTAGTAAGAGTTTGCTGGACTTGAGGCAACCAATCTCCCCAATAGTTGTCCTTTGTTGCGAACTTAGAACATTGGGATTCCTTCATCTGTTGGATTTTTATTAAATCATTAATCCCTTCAAGTGCTTTTGAGATTATTTTGTTTTCTATCGCTCGAAGTTGGAGCCTAAGCTCATTTCGTCTTTCCAAGGTATGGATTTCGTCGGATTGCCGTAGTAGATCCCTGTACTGGCAAACGAAGTGGCTGATTTGCAGGATTATTTGGGACATTTTCTCCTGAACCCCCTGGTTGGGATGCTTCCTCGCTCTCGTGAAGAGCCCTGGCTAGGTTGTCCAGAACATCCAATGCTTCCTGATTGGGCCATCCTGCATCAATTAAAACATTAATTAACCGTGACAGGGAGTCAGCCAAAAGGTTGTCCTTCCCATCTATGTGTTCGAACTGCACATTAATCCCCAATCCCGTCACAAAGTCTGTAAACGAGATCCAGCGCACTCTTGATGGTTTATTAATGTTAGATTTATTAAAGAAACTAATGATAGCCTGACAATCAGTGCGTATCACTAATTCCTTCCTGTCGAGGTAGTAGATCTTTAATGCCTCCAGGCTATTCATGACCGCGAAGATCTCTGCGTCTATTGTGGATTTAGGCGGGTTGAATTTGCCACTTGCATAGGCGCACGACTTCTCTGTGCTCTTTGGGTCATACCTCTTTGGCTTCCACTTGCATACTCCTCCCCATCCATCCATGCATCCGTCTGTCTCGATTATAATGAAGCATTCTTCTGGGGGTATGCAGAGATCAGGTAGGTTTCGGACCTGATGTTTTATTGCGCGAATCAGCTCCCAATCTTGTTTATTTAGTCACTTGTCGCCAGTTGGGCTGGTTTTTGCATATAAAGGGCTTAAAAGTTTCCCGAGGTTCGGGATATAGCTTCTGGCATAATTGAGGAGCCCTAGCCAAGATCTCATACCAGACTTCTGAGTGAGATCATCTTCTTTGAATTCTTCAATTTTTGTGATAATATTCGGCTGTAACCGAATAGTACCCTTGCCTATTACTGCCCCTAAGAATTCTATTTGAGGAACGGCTATTTTCATTTTTGTTGGGCTTAGGACAAGGCCATGCTCTTCACATTTTGAGAGCATTATCTTTAAATGCTCTGCATGCTCTCTTTCTGACTGAGAAAATACCAGGATATCATCAATATAAACTGCAATAAAATTCTCAGTGCCTTTGAAGCAATGATCCATCTTCCTTTGGAACACTGCTGGAGCATTTTTTAACCCAAACGGCATTACTAGCCATTCATATAGCCCATCGGGCACCCAGAATGCCGTCCATTCGATTGAATTTGGGTGCATAGCTACTTGGTGAAATCCACTCTTTAAATCGAATTTAGAGTAGATTTTACTATTAGCTACTTTCCTCATGATGGTATTAATTCCAGGAAGGCTATATTGATCCTTTTCAGTTATATCATTAAGCCTCTTGTAATTAAATACCATACGTTCTTTGCCTTTTACCTCCTTCCCGGTTTTCGGATCTATTGATATACCGGAATTAACAATAATCGTCGTCGTCCGGTGCCTGCTCTTGCTGGGCCGTATTACTCCGAGTTTCAGCAGGGCCTCCACATGTTTGCTGAAGGTTTGTTTCATCAGTGGCGTGACCTGTTTTAAGGGCCTATCTTCAATGATGAAGTCTGGATTCTTGATATCCAGCATGCAGACGATCTTATTTTTACTCCAATGTTGCAAAGGATTTTCGCCAATGAACCCGGCCTCCTTTAGCCTTCTTAGTAGTTGATCAAACTTTGTAATAAAGTCTGATGATGTTTGTCCAAAATTGTAATGGACCATTTCTTGGAGTTGTATGTACTCCAGGTCTTGAAGGTCTGTTTCTTCTATGGTCAGGACCTTTGCTTGCGGTTGTGTGTTGATGACCGTCAGGTTTTTGTAGAAGGTAATTGTATCACCCTCTATCCTCAGACCCCCATGCATAGAGCGTATAAATTGCATCCTATGATCATTGTATTTCCCCCCCAACTTCATTGGGAATGCATAGGTGTATGGTATGCGGAACTGGTTTTCGCCAATAATCATTCTACCATATTTTAACTTCATGTTGGCGGTTTGAGTGGAGTTTACCCCTGTAAATTGTACTACAAAGGTATTTTCTTCAAGAGCCTCCCTTGGTACTGACCCTTGATCTATGCAGCAGGTTGTGGCACCAGTGTCTAGGATTGCCCTTATTTTGAGTTTCTGAACTCCAGGGATATCGAGCTCCACTTCTAGGTTATACAATCTATTTTTGATAATCCTTCCAGTGGATGGGTTACTGCTAGTGTTGTAGACTGTTTCTCCATTGAGGACGTTCGCGTCTTCATTGATCGATGGCCCATCAGTAGGGAGAGAATTTGGAGGAGCTAGACTGGAGGTGTGTAAGGGATGATTCAGAGTGCCTCCTGTGAGCTGTATCGTTCCTGACGGGTGGATATGGGCTTGAAGTGGCGGGATTGGGACATTCAAGGTGGTGTGGGTTGAATCACTCTTAACGCCCTTTTGCTTCTTATCTGGCCCTAGGCTGTCGAATTCTTCCTTCAGGTGTTCTTCAAGGAGGCCCTCGTACCTCTTCTTGTAATGGTCAACCTCCTTTTGCAGCCTCTCCATCTCGGCTTCGCACCATACAATATAGTCTCTCTGCTCTTGGACTAGTGTTCTGAGGTTGATTTGTGCTGGCGCGGTTGCTGGGGTAACTGGTACTCCTTCTTTGAAGTAGAATGGGCGGCACAGGTTGCATGCCGTTACTCCGCAATCTGAACAATGTATTCTAGCACGGATTATAGTCTCCCTGGCGCAACAGGAACAGGTTGTTTTGAATGGTTGCTCAATGACTTGATTATGAAGCCATTGGTGTTGGCAGCTCATCTGTTTCTCGGGTAATTTTATTCTCGGTCTGTACCCTGAATTTTCCTCTTCGAGCATAAAGAGAGAGTTTAGCTGTAGGGTTTGTACTCCTTGTTGCAGCTCCATCTCTCCATCTTCGCCTTCAGAAATGCTAAATATAGCATCACTCTGGCCTTCCCCTTCTTGTACTGATATTATGTCACAATCTTCTGGTATATCGAGCCCTTCAAAGATTGCCGCCCGCTTAATATTTCTTTTATCATTGGGGCATTCTCGCGCAAAGTGACCTTCTTGCCCACATAGGTAGCATTTACACCTCTTATTCCTAACAAGGTGCTTTCTCTTTTCAATTCTCGCGTGAGATTCATGGGGCTTGCCTTTATAGGTTGTTGACCTTCTCAGGCCATATCTCTTTTCTGATTTTCGGTAATAGCCAGGAATTGGGATCTGGCTACAAAAGGAGAGGTCTTTGAGTGATCGTTTGAAAGCAGCATCCTTGCACTCGCCCTCCAGATATTTAGAGGCAACAGTACCCTTGGAATTACTCCCATTGTCAGACCAGGGTATTTCTCTTCGAACATTACTTTTATTCTGGTCCCAAGGTCACCAGGCATTTTTAACCAGAATTTTTCTGAGAGCTCTGGGCTAATGTACATTCGCCCGGATTTTGCCGCTAATCGTAAATACTCGTTCATATACTGAATGAGATATTTAACGTTGTCACAGGTGAGGCGCTCCAGATCTTTGTAGGCTTGATCTTGGAGGACTGTTGATCCCTGGGCAGGGTCTTCTAGTGAAAATACTCTTCTCATCTGGGAAATTATGTTTTGTGTACCTTCCCGGCCATCCGCCACTGCTATCAACGCCTCGTACTCAGTGAGGAATTGCATTCTCCATTGGACCCATGTTAATTTCTCTACTTCTCCCAAGAGATTTTCCATATACTCTATTTTATCCCTGGGGTCTGTAAACCCCTTCTCAGCCACATGGTTTCGAGTAATAGACTCCCATCGTGAAAACGCATCATGAAACAACCCCAGTTGATCCGGGATTACAAACATGGCGCCTTGTTGTTGCTGCGCCGATGGTAGTGTCCACATCTCGTTGTTGTAGCCCCCGCGAAATCGCCCTGCTCTAGGCACTCGTTCTTCAAAAGTGGGAGTTGGTCTTGCTTCATCTGTACCCCTTGCAGGAGGGTAGCTGGGCATGTTCATTGACTGGTCCTGTGGTGGTTGGTAATGGGATATCGCAGAAGAACTTGACATAAAAGCATGCTCGTTCAGAGCCTCGGATAGGTTTTTGAATTGTGGGTAATCAAAAGTTTCTTCTTTACCGTTCATCATAAAAATAGTATCCACTTCCCCACCACGCTCCGAAAAAGGATTAACCCAATCCTTGTCAATACTGCCATTATTTCCTTCATCATGATCTGTATCCCAAATAGGAACAGATTCTTCTTGTTGGGGATTGTCAGGTGGTTGTGCTGACTGGCCAGCAAGGTATTGTATGTATTGCTAGTCGTCTTCTTCTTCGGTGTTACTTTCTTCTTCGGTTAGGATGAGAATTGTTTCACTCCTAACTTCATCTTCATCATCATCGGGTATACCGTCTTCGTGATCAGGGGCTGGGACATAGTTTTGGAATGATATAGAGATTCTGCCATCGAGGAGGTTATTGGTTTGCAATTCTGTAGGCATCATAGGAATATCAACTCGCGACGGCCTTACTACCCAGTTTCTTCCTTGATTTTCTTGCGCTGAGTATCGCCTACCCGGAAGTGCTCGTATTCCCCTGCTCACCAGGTATTCGGAAACATTGCTTATTTGGTAAGCGAATCCCACATTCGATGTATTGGAAAGTCTTCCCACTAAACCTCTAGTGATTAGGAGGTTAGCTTCGCCATTCTGCCAGTTTTGGTACCCTCTTGTCAGGATTGATATATGGAAATTTCTATAGAAATCCCCGATTGTTTGCATAGTATCCGGTATAACATATACCAGCTGGCTTCCTCTCGTTAGGTCGATTTCTGCTGTATCGAATATGGACTGATCTCCTTGCCACCTGTTGTCTCTAAAAACAACCAACGCCGAGGTGCCTTCATCTTGCCTGTGCAGGATTTGTATTCTTACTTGGGCGACCCCTATGTGGATAAATTGCATCCCACTTTGTCGAAGGGCCGCATAGCTTTCGGGTTGTATAAATGGCCTGTCGATTTGTTGGTTGTCGGTGCAGAGAATTGCTTCTTCGGAGAGATGATTATAGACACGGTGGTTGTTGTCGTCTCTTCTGGAATTGTATAGTACTTCGGCAGGTACTATAGCAGCTTGATCTCTCAGGGATCTTCTGAGCTGAGTATCTGGATCCACCTGTTCCTCCAGAGTCATCTGGTAGGGATTTCTACCCGTTATAGTTCGGGTAAGATTCCTCAGGTTTCTTTGGGCATTATATCTCCTTCTTTGCCCTCTCCTGTATTCGCGAACCTGATCTTCAAATAATGGTGCATCAGGGTTTATTGTTTGGGTTTGGGTTACACTGGGTCTTCCCGATGTTTCCATCATTTGAGTTTTTGTTTCTCTTCTTGGAGGATAACAAAGGGGTCTTTGAAAACTCTTAAAACCCCTTCTTTTCCTTTTGTTTGGAGGGTTCGATTGATAGTTTGGCTAATCTGGCTGATAGTTCGTCAGTTATTTCGCTCGACAATTGCACACCCTTTTGTTTCTGAATTTGGTCTTTAAGGATTTTAACTTCTGCTTCAAGGTTTCGGATTTCTTCTAGTGCTTGTACTAGCAGCTGGATTTGGGTGTTGTTCTGCTTAATTAATGCGGTTACGCCTGAGTTACCACCACGATGGTCAGAAGGTTTTACAAAACCGACTGCGGGTGACTCAATTGGGTCTGTTGCTTGAACTGCTTGTCTGTAGAATTGGGTGTTTTGAGTGAGTGTATAATTACTCATGAACTAACCCAGGTTTCCACTCTTTTGAGGACAGCTTATACTCTTTCGAGTTTCTGGTTGAGTTTTTCAGAAATTTTTAAGGCTTCTGTCTCAATAGGTTTAGGTTGCTTTGTGACCTCTGTCACCAAAGTTTTGACTTCTGATTTTGTTAAAGGATGGTTTCTGTTAATAGCATTGTGAGGTTTTTCAGGTTCTGTTCAAGTTTTTGGATTTCTGGTCCAGGGAGTAGATTTGTTCTTGGGTTTGCTTAAAATTCTTTAAGCTTACTCGGCTTAACAGGTTTAATCTGTCATATATGACAGAATGTTGTTGGCTATGTGTTTATTAGTTACGGTTGTATCTGAGAGATTTAGGTATTCTAAATTAGAGGTTCGAGGACTTCGTATACCACTCTTGAATGGATTGCTCCCACCTTTCGCTCATAAACCAGTCTGTACTTAACTTCTGTTGTGACTTTTATTTTCAAATATTCCAGGTCAGCAGTTCAGGTTTGATCATACCATTTATAATTGTCTTGCTCAAATTTTAAATATGCATTTGTTTACACATCTAGTTATTCTGGGGACAAATTTGGGGGTACTAATCATCATTTTTTGAGGTTGGGTGGCAAATTCATAATTTCCTTGTTTTGGGGTGGCATATAACTAATTTTCCCTAAAAAAAAACAGCCTTCTGCGACCGATTTTGGACTATCAGCGACCAGCTAATCGGTCTCTGATGGTCTCGCGCCACGTCAGCACGCAGCATCAGCGACAGAACCAAATGGGCCGCTAAAGGGGTCATCAGCGATCGGCGCCTGAAGCTTCAGCGACCGGTGACGTCAGCGAGGTGGTCATCAGCGACGAAGTATCTGCGTCCGATCATCTGCTAACGATTTCGGTCTTCAGCGACCGTTGAGGCCATCAGTGACCGGCGAAAATACCCATCAGCGACCGATTTGGCCGGTCGCTGATGGGGTGTGAATGCTGTAGTGATTGGTTATTGCAGACAATCGAAGGGATATAGGTTATACAATCCAGATAGCAAGAAGTTTGTGATACTCGCCAATGTATTGTTTGATGAAAAGGCAAATGATATGGAATGAAGAAAAGCAGGAGTAGAGATTGTTGAATCTGTAAAATTAGATGATGTCGAAGATGAAGTACACATAGAAGGCAAAATCGGCAGTTCCGGAGCGGAATCGGCCGTTTCGAGAGGGCGGATCGGATGGTTACCGATCCGATTTCAGGCCGATTTATGCGGTTATTTGGAGATTTCACTCAATTTCGACCGTTCCGGCACAATTCCGGTCAAATTTGGCCTTCTGTTATCATTTCAGCCAATTTTCATCCGTTTCTGACCGAAATAGACCGATTCGGCCGAAACGCGAATTAACCAAACTCAAAAAAAAAATTTTGGTGCTATCTGCGATTCGAACCCGCACTCTCATTATGGGGACAAAACACAACTCCACCACACCACAATATTTCATGTTTAAACTACAACTTATTTCTATAAACTCAATTGTACCTCCATAAGGTCACGGGTTGTTATAAGAGGTCACGGATTAACTGTGCCTTGACTGCCTTCTATGCATCACGATTAAACTGTGCCTTGCTGCC
>JAJGRW010001230.1:0-63533 GCA_025461045.1 Carex parvula | reverse complement strand
ATAATGGTGCATCAGGGTTTATTGTTTGGGTTTGGGTTACACTGGGTCTTCCCGATGTTTCCATCATTTGAGTTTTTGTTTCTCTTCTTGGAGGATAACAAAGGGGTCTTTGAAAACTCTTAAAACCCCTTTCTTTTCCTTTTGTTTGGAGGGTTCGATTGATAGTTTGGCTAATCTGGCTGATAGTTCGTCAGTTATTTCGCTCGACAATTGCACACCCTTTTGTTTCTGAATTTGGTCTTTAAGGATTTTAACTTCTGCTTCAAGTTTCGGATTTCTTCTAGTGCTTGTACTAGCAGCTGGATTTGGGTGTTGTTCTGCTTAATTAATGCGGGTTACGCCTGAGTTACCACCACGATGGTCAGAAGGTTTTACAAAACCGACTGCGGGTGACTCAATTGGGTCTGTTGCTTGAACTGCTTGTCTGTAGAATTGGGTGTTTTGAGTGAGTGTATAATTACTCATGAACTAACCCAGGTTTCCACTCTTTTGAGGACAGCTTATACTCTTTCGAGTTTCTGGTGTGAGTTTTTCAGAAATTTTTAAGGCTTCTGTCTCAATAGGTTTAGGTTGCTTTGTGACCTCTGTCACCAAAGTTTGACTTCTGATTTTGTTAAAGGATGGTTTTTCTGTTAATAGCATTGTGAGGTTTTTCAGGTTCTGTTCAAGTTTTTGGATTTTCTGGTCCAGGGAGTAGATTTGTTCTTGGGTTTGCTTAAATTCTTTAAGCTTACTCGGCTTAACAGGTTTAATCTGTCATATATGACAGAAATGTTGTTGGCTATGTGTTTATTAGTTACGGTTGTATCTGAGAGATTTAGGTATTCTAAATTAGAGGTTCGAGACTTCGTATACCACTCTGAATGGATTGCTCCCACCTTTCGCTCATAAACCAGTCTGTACTTAACTTCTGTTGTGACTTTTTATTTTCAAATATTCCAGGTCAGCAGTTCAGGTTTGATCATACCATTTATAATTGTCTTTGCTCAAAATTTTAAATATGCACTTTGTTTACACATCTAGTTTATTCTGGGACAAATTTGGGGGTACTAATCATTCATTTTGAGGTTGGGTGGCAAATTCATAATTTCCTTGTTTGGGGGTGGCATATAACTAATTTTCCCTAAAAAAAAACAGCCTTCTGCGACCGATTTTGGACTATCAGCGACCAGCTAATCGGTCTCTGATGGTCTCGCGCCACGTCAGCACGCCAGCATCAGCGACAGAACCAATGGGCCGCTAAAGGGGTCCATCAGCGATCGGCGCCTGAAGCTTTCAGCGACCGGTGACGTCAGCGAGGTGGTCATCAGCGACGAAGTATCTGCGTCCGACTCATCTGCTACCGATTTCGGTCTTCAGCGACCGTTGAGGCCATCAGTGACCGGCGAAATACCCATCAGCGACCGATTTGGCCGGTCGCTGATGGTGTGTGAATGCTGTAGTGATTGGTTATTGCAGACAATCGAAGGGATATAGGTTATACAATCCAGATAGCAAGAAGTTTGTGATTACTCGCAATGTATTGTTTGATGAAAAGGCAAATTGATATGGAATGAAGAAAAGCAAGGAGTAGAGATTGTTGAATCTGTAAAATTAGATGATGTCGAAGATGAAGTACACATAGAAGGCAAAATCGGCCGTTCCGGAGCGGAATCGGCCGTTTCGGAGCGGGATCGGATGGTACCGATCCGATTTCAGGCCGATTTATGCGTTTATTTGGAGATTTCACTCAATTTCGACCGTTCCGGCACCATTCCGGTCAAATTTTGGCCGTTCTGTTATCATTTCAGCCAATTTTCATCCGTTTCTGACCGAATAGACCGATTCGGCCGAAACGCGAATTAACCAAACTCAAAAAAAAATTTTGGTGCTATCTGCGATCGAACCCGCACTCTTCATTATGGGGACAAACACAACTCCACCACACCACAATATTTCATGTTTAAAACTACAACTTATTTCTATATAAACTCAATTGTACCTCCATAAGGTCACGGGTTGTTATAAGAGGTCACGGATTAAACTGTGCCTTGACTGCCTTCTATGCATCACGGATTAAACTGTGCCTTGACTGCCTTCATCAATTGTGCCTTCTATGCATCAGATTGTGCCAAAAACAAGCTTCTGCCAAAAAAAGTGTAAAACAAGCTTCAATGCATTAATTTTTTTCTATTTTTTTAGTGTAAAACAAACTTTTGCCAAAAAAGTCCGATCCCGACCGATTTTTCCGATCCGGATCGGGATCGCTCGGTGCCGATCCCGATCCCGATACCGAATTTTCCTTCTATGCACTCGACACACACAAGAAGGAACCAATCTACACAGCCAAGAGCCTAATAAATCTCAAGTAAAAAACAAAAATTTAACATTTGAGAACAAAAAAGAGATCATAGTTTCGCTCCCTGTAACAAACCAACGAGCACCAATTTATCCCCATAAACACAAACAGCTGTTATGAACTAAATTGATGAATTGGTAATGCTAATTGATGGTAACATAAGCTAATTTGAGAAATGGCAACATAAGCTAATTTGACAGTAAATAAATAAGTCAAATGCTTTATTGGGTAAGTATGAAGAAGTGAAACAAAATGGCAGAAAGAAAACAAACGAAACTAAATGGAGAATTCAAGAGATCAGGAGGAGAGAGCAAAAAACGGGGGTATGATACCAGTTGTGGCGAATCTGACCCAGAAGAGAGATAGCGAGGCGTGCGCAAAGAGGGGGCGAAGAGATAGCGATCTGAGGAGGGAGACGGTGCGCAAAGAGAGGCGAGCAGAAGAAATAGCGATCTGAGGAGGAGGAGAAGAGGAGGTGGTTCTCGTGCGCAAAGAGAGGCGAGCAGTTTGGGAATGAAGAGGAGGGAGACGACCCGACTTGGCAACTCAACTCGGCTCAGCTCGGATCGACTCGCTTAGATTAGCGATAATTTTTTCCGAGTTTGAGCCGAGTTTGGACTCGACTCATTTTGAGCTCAGCCCAATTTGACTCATTTACGAGCCCAACTCAAAGTTCATGAGTCGGCCCGACTCATTTAGCAGGCCTATTGGGATGTCATATATGCTACAAATTAAGGGAAAAAACATAGACCAGACAATCACCTATAATTATAAGACCGAATGTCAATTTCCAGAAATATTGAGATTACCTTTGGACAAGTTGCTCTAGGTAGTTATTTGCTGTCTCCTCTATCGTCAGTCCTATCTCGGGTGTAATGAATCCATCAGCAATCCATATCTCAGTTAGAGACCTTGCAGGAATCTCATAATCTAATGGGTAACATGCTAAATAAAGAAAGCACGATTTTATAATGGCAGGTAAATCTTTATAGCAGTAGTTAATAATGTGCAACAAATTATTGTTAGTTGCAACAAAATCAAACATTTTTATCTCGGCCAACAGATCATCTTTCACCTTGTTCCATGTTTTGTAATCCATTGGTTTAAATGAAAGGAGATCCCCAATAAGGACCAGAGCCAGAGGCTGTCCTTCACATGCCTTGCCAATCAGTTGAGGGAGATTGTCCCAGTTCTTTCGTTAATTCTAGTAAGAACTTGAGAATTTTATATGGTTCTTTGAGCTCACGAAGTTCTGGAAACGCTGTCATGAGGAATAATGCTCTGTTCTTCTCCTCATTTGTCAACCAGTTCGAACTATATGCTTTCTGAGGAAGCAAGTCTTCAATTCTTTTTATGTCGTGGAAGAGAGTCATCTATGCCATGGAGAGAGTATATAAGTGCATCTATGCCTTTGTCCTCCAACTCACCATCTGTTTCTGTTTGCTTCAAATAATTGCATGAAACAATATCATTAATATTATTATCTAGTCTTTTCTTCCAATATATCTGAAAATCATATATCCTTAAACTGGATATCTTCTTTCTAGAAGCCCGTCCAATTTGACGGGCTTCTAGTTGCAAACACTGTAATAAATACACTTTTCCGTCCTCAGTGTCCTCCATTAGGTCAAATTTAATTTTCATTAGGATAGACACAATTTGACGATATAAAAAACGATCATAATCATCATTATCAGGAACATTGTCTGATAAAAGAACTTTGAGAGAAGGTTGAGATAGAATTTCTTTTGTGAAAGGAAAGGCATCCATCTCTGTTTCAACTTTCTCAAAAGTCAAAATCACACCCAAACTATCTCTCAGCTAATCAAAACAGTTTAATCCTTCCTTCTCACATCCAATTCAACTACAAGTTCCTCCAAGTAACTCCAATTCAAAAGAAACATTAAAAACTTAAGTACTATAATTGGCGCGTGACAAAAATCTGACATTAATTATGGAGTTGCTAAAAGCCTAAAACTTATCAAATGTTATCAACTTAATCAAAGATGTTGAAACTTGAAACTGTAGATAACATTTGATGACATTTGAGAGTAAAAGCCCCGCTCACAACTTCGCAGCCGCTGTAAAGATTTTTAAAAGAATAGATAGTTTCTGCATTAGTTTTTTTTAATTCAATATATATATCTTATTTAAAAGAAGAGTAGAACTAGGGTGCTCCTAAGCTCACCAAGCCCTTCTTGAGCGCGACTCTAAAACCTATCAAATTGACTTCAAACGACATTTTCAAACCGTTAGATGTTCAATCTATATTAAAATGTGCTTGGAGACCAAATTTTATATTTTTTGGAATTTTTTTACTATTTATTAAGATGGTTTGAAAATCGCTGTTTTTATTAAAATTCTGCACCATTGGAAAACAGCGATTTTCAAACCATCTTAATAAATAGTAAAAAATTCCAAAAAATGTAAAATTTGGTCTCCAAGCACATTTTAATATAGATTGAATATCTAACGGTTTGGAAATGTCGTTTGAAGTCAATTTGATAGGTTTTAGGTCGCGCTCACGGAAGGGCTCGGTGAGCTTAGGAGCACCCTAGTTCTACTCTTAAAAGAATATATATTTTATAATAGTTCAAGACGTACTACTGAAATCACTTTTATGGAAAGGAATTCTGGTTCACCAATGCAAAATAGTATAAAATGTAGAACCCGAATTGATTTCATATATTGAAACACATTTGAAGAAATTCACCTCCTCTGTTAATGGTGATGTCCCGGATAATGATCAAAGGAGAGTAAATGGGTACCTTTGGTACATTCTTGTTTTTGTTTAAGGTTCACTGAAATAATCAATTTGAAAACCGTGGATATAACTTTAAACCACAACAATGCAGAATTCGAAAAATTATCTCGCCAACAGAAGTCCTATACCACAACGATAATATTTGTTGGATCAACTAAAGTACAACATAAATGCAACAAAAACATAAAAGCAACTATCGGTAGTAATGATGCGCTGAGGTAGCATGAAGCGTACTTCTTGTCAGCAAGGCTACTTCTGGTAATGGTTGCAAAATTTAGAAAAAATGTAATTATAGGTACTAATTAATGGCTGTCTAAGTTTAGATAGATGGTTTTGCTATAAATTAGTAAGCAGGTCATCTAGTTAGAGTAAGGTGTAAGAAGTATTTAGCATTTTCCGAAATAAATTTGTGTTTACCAGAATTGCGATCTACAGTTCTGCCAATACTAGCATCCTCTATCTCTCTTGTAAAATCAAAACAATTTAGTCATTCATTAGCTCCTCCCTCACATTCAATGCAACTGCAAGCTCCACCAAGTAACTGCAAAGGAAAAAAGTAAATATTAATGGTGCATTACTGAAATCAGACATTATGGAGTTCCTAAAATTTATCAAATGTTACCAACTTGAAGATTGTTGAAACTTGAAGCTCTAAACCTTTGAGTCTCTGTCCCCACCATGGAGGTCGGAACCGGACAGGATGGGCCGGAAAACAGTGGAGAGATAGAAGTGAAACCCAGAGAAATTAGAGAGAAGACACTCACCTGGGTTTGTTGTTGTTTCAGGATCAGGACAGGAGGTTCGATCTGGTGGACTCAGCAGGAGAAGAGAGAGGAAGGAGAGCGTAAGTGAGGGAAGGGGGAGGAAGTAGGGGTAGATTGATCAGGGGGGTGCGAGAGAGGAAGTGGTGGTTGATGGGAGATTATAATCTTGTGTTGTAGAGGGACAGAGAGAGAGGTATAATTTATAATGAATTTATGATACAGATAAAAGCCTAGCAAAAATATGTTTTTTTTAGTAAATTGCAATCCTCGTTCAGAACTCCAATCCGATCCTCCAATTTGAATCCTAGCAGATGGGGCACACGGATTTTTCACAAAATATTGTAACAGAAGGTCCCCATTTAGTTCTCTAAGACACCGATGGCTATGATACAGCATTTCATTTAATCTATGAAAAGTGAAAACTAATAATTCATATATTTGCTAATTTTTTTTATTATTCTCTTGAGGAAATCGTGTCTAATTTAGAATCTAAACACAACATGCATAATAAAAAGAACACTAAAAAGAGGAAATATACCATTTGATTTATTGGGAACACCAAATCAACTAAACACATTTATTTATAACTCAATGTAATCCAAACATACATTATAATTAACATAATGATGCAGAGAGCACAACATGCATTAGAACTGGAACATAAAGAACAAGGGACACATGCAAAAGTAAAAAAGAACACAAATTGAATCAAATCAAGGCACCGAAAGCAGCATTTCATTTATGGTTCTCGAGTTTGCAGTAGTTAACTATTTCAGTAACATTCTTTAGATCGGGAAGGTTCTTGAGTTGGCAGCAGTTAACTAATTCAGTAACATTCTTTAGATCGGGAAGGTTCTCGAGTTTGCAGCAGTTAACAACATGCAATGTGGTAAGCTGTGACATAGCCATCGGTTTCATCTCCCAAGTCTGCAAGTTCTTCAATTTGGAAAGTTGTAAGAACTGCAACTGTGGAAACCCATTTGTGGAGCAAACCATTTTCTTTCCAGTGTATGCTCCATTTTGTATGCTCAGATATTTCAGCGCTGGTAGTTTTTCTAGCCTCGGCATGGGGTCTTTCGTCAGACCAGAATTGGTTAGGGTGAGCTTTGTAAGATTTGTTGGAAATTTAAGATTATCTATGATAAGATACCTGCAATTCCATTTTCCCACTAATTTAATGGACTTCACCGTCTCGATGTTTGGAAATGCTCTAGTATCAACAAACTCTGATGGTACTATGTCACCTATAATTGTCATTGAGAAGAGATTATCCATGTGATTCAACAGCTTAGAAATTGATACCCAGTATGAAGGGTTGCTATTTGAAAGTGCTAATTTTCTAAGGTTGATCATGAACTTCGGAAAGTTTTCTAGCCACGACTCATGAATCGCAACTGTTTTCAGGGTTTGTAGGTCATTAAACTTTGCCATAGAGGGTGGGCCTTTAATTTGGGGGCTAGGGTTGACATATACATGACGAAGTGTTTCGATGGTCCATAGAGATTCAGGTAGGGTTTTTATGGTTGTATCTCTAACATCCAAGGTTTGGAGAAATTTCATGAGCATCATAGTTGGAGGAAGCTCAGATATGGTACTACCCCTCAATCCTAGATAGCGCAGGTAACTCATGCTAATTAAAGGTGCTTTTGGGATTTCGGAATTCCTCAATTCCAACACCCACAGCATATTGGACATTTTCACATTATTTTTCTTAATATCAAAAGCCAAAAAGGAAACTACCCCCCTATTCAGTACCAGGATTGGGTTTGGTTTCATGTTATCATGATTGATTGCTACACGGGACATGGATTTTATTTCTTTCAGATCTCGGTTGGCAGCCAAAAACCCCTCTTTGTGGGATTGTTCGGTGGCGTATTCATGAATAGATCGACCTACTCGGCAACATGATATTGTGCCTAATGCTGATCTCTTTGAAACACAAACCAACGACCTGTAAGAAAAAATTAAAAATAATTAACATCACATACATATTTTCTTAAAGAAACAAAATTTCTAGATGGACATGAGGACCTTTTCATCTATAAGCAAATAAAGAGTCAACTTGCAGAAATTAATATATATAAAATCGCTTCGTTCTTTGGGAAGTGTTGTATGTCGCTCAATTTGCAGAAATTAATATATATATAAGCAAACCACCAGTGCACCATCATTAATTAGTCTCCTTTTTTGAGGTAGAGTCACCTTAATTCTTAGTTTACTTAAATAGTAAAAAAAGGTGCTTTATTGATCATCAAGTCAGCCAAAGAAAATTATCTACACTTTTGTAATAAAACAGACAAAATTAAGTTTTATTGATGACCTTATTTCGGAAATTATGACCTATTGTTTCAAATAGCAAACATCCTGTTACTCTTGGGATGTCATTTATGCTACAAATTAAGGGACAAACCATAGACCAGACAATCACCTATAATTATAAGACCGAATGTCAATTTCCAGAAATATTGAGATTACCTTTGGATAAGTTGCTCTAGGTAGTTATTTGCTGTCTCCTCTATCGTGGTTCCTATCTCCGGTGTAATGAATCCTTCAGCAATCCATATCTCAGTTAGAGACCTTGAAGGAATCTCATAATTGATTGGGTAACATGCTAAATAAAGAAAACACTTTTTGATAATGTCAGGTAAATCATTATAGCAGTAGTTAATAACTTGCCACGAATGATTGTTAGTTGCAACATTATCAAACTCTTTTATCTCGACTAACAGATCATCTTTCACCTTGTTCCATTTTTCGTAGTCCATTGGTTTAAATGAAAGGAGACCCCCTATAAGGACAAGAGCCAGAGGCTCTCCTTCACATGCCTCGCCAATCAGTTGAGGGAGATTGTCTAGTTCTTTGGTTAACTCTAGTAAGAACTCGAGAATTTTAGAAGGTTCTTTGAGTTCTCGAAGTGCTGGAAATGCTGTTATGAGGAACAATGCTCGGTTCTTCTCCTCATTTGCGAAGATGTTTGAACTATCTCCTTTGTGAGGAAGCAGTCCTTCAATTATTTTTATGTCGTGGAGAGAGGATATAAGCACATCTATGTCAGTGTGCCCAAACCCACCTTCTGCTTCCGTTTGCTTTAAATAATTGCATGAAACAATATTTTTAATATTATAATATATTCTTTTCTTCCAATATATGGAAACATTATGTATCTTTAAAGCGGAGATCAGCTTTCTGGAAGCCCGTCCAATTTGACGG
This sequence comes from Carex parvula, assembly GCA_025461045.1. Lineage (NCBI taxonomy): Eukaryota > Viridiplantae > Streptophyta > Magnoliopsida > Poales > Cyperaceae > Carex > Carex parvula. The sequence goes on along the minus strand of JAJGRW010001230.1, from coordinate 54,457 downwards.
GCTTCTAGTTGCATACGCTTAATTAGATCCACCTTTTCGTCCTCAATGTCCTCCATGAGGTCAAATTTAATTTTCATTAGGATAGACACAATTTCACGTGATTGCAAATGCTCAATTTGCTCATTATCAGAAACATTGTCTGATAAAAGAACTTTGAGAGAAGGTTGAGATAGAATTCCTTTTATGAAAGGTAAGGTATCCATCTCTGTTTCAACTTTCTCAAAAGTCAAAATCACACCCAAACTATCTCTCTGCTCTCCTTGTGAAATGAAAACTGCAAGTTCCTCCAATTCAACTGCAAGTTCCTCCAAGTACGTAACTGCAGTATTAAAAAGAAATATTAAAAACATAAATACTATAATTTGTGCAATGACTGAAATCTGACATTAATTATGGAGTTGCTAAGACTTATCAAATGCTACCAACTTAATAAATAACTGATCAAACTAGAAACTCTAGACCTTAATCAGCTATGGTATGATTAGAAAGTGTCTGCATTAGTGTTTTTCAAATTCAAGATATCTTATTTTAAAAAAATTATAAAAGTTGACGATGTACTACTGAAATCACTATAATGGAAAGGATTTGTGGGTCACCAATGCAAAATAGTATAAAATGTAGAACCCGAGTCGATTTCATATATTCAAATTTTTTTGAAGAGATCCACCTCTTCTGTCAATGGTGATGTCCCGGATAACGAACAAAGGAGAGTGAGTGGGAGCCTTGGCTAAATTTTTTATTTTGTTTAAGGTTCACTGAAAGAATCTATTTTAAAACAGAGGATATAATTTTAAACCAGCGTGAGTGTTAGAAATAGAGATGGTAATAAAGTAACATCAAGAATTCGAAAAAATTATCTCACAAACAACAGTCCTACAACCACGACGATAACATTTGTTGGTTCTACTACAATACAACTTAAATGCAACAAAAACTCAGAAAAAAATGTAATTATAGGTAGTAATGACTGTCTAATAAATTATTATGCAGGTCATGCATTTAGAATAAGGTGTAAGAAATAATTAGCATTTTCAGAAATAAGTTTGTGTTTACCAGAATTGCAATCTACAGTTCTGCCAACACTTGCTTCCTCTATGCAACCTCAAGCTCCACCAAATAACTGTAATGGAAAAGAAATATTTAAAAGGTAATATAAATTGTGCAATACTGAAATCAGGCATTATGGAATTGCCAAAATTTATCAAATGTTACCAACTTGAAGACTATTTAAATTTGTAACTCTAAAACTGAGAGCCCCTGTCCCCACAATGGAGATTTCAACAGGACAGGATGGGAAGGAAAACAGTAAGAGAGATAGATATGAAACCCAGAGAAAAGAGAGAAGGCACTCACTCAGGACAGGAGGTTCTATCTGGTGAACTCAGCAGGAGAAGAGAGAGGAAGGAGAAGGTATGTGAGGGAAGAGGGAGGAAGTAGGTGGAGAATGATAAGGGGCTGCGAGAGAGGAAGTGGTGGTTGATGGGAGATTATAATCTTGTCTTGCAGAGGGACGGAGAGGGAGGTATAATTTATAATGAATATATGATACAGGTAAAAGCCGAGCAAAAATATGGTATTTTGAGTAAATTGCAATCCTAGTTCAGAACTCCAATGCTATCCTCCAATTTGGATCCTTACAGATGCCCTCGCACATGGATTTTTCACAAAATCAATGTAAAAGGTCCCCTTGTATTTTCTAGTTTCGTTATCTTTTTCACAAAATTACTGTATTTTCTAACAAACTAGATTAATTATAAATGTGGCATGTATTTTCTAATCTTTTAGAAGTGCTTTGATGGAATACAGATAAATTTTATAACCGTGCATTTATTTTGTTGTAATTTAAAACCTTCTACTCATAGATATCTTTTTAGTCACATATTGGATGATCAATGGTTCTTAAATTGAATTAAATTTATTGGATAAAGTTCCTCTTTTTTTTTTATGAATAATCATTGAATTCAATAAGACTTATTTTCAATGTCATTATTAATAAAAACAAAATTAGTTATCAATATGACTTATTATTTTGTTAACTTCGTCACACTTTTTATTTTAATATTTGAACTCTAGAACTTGTATAATATTAGTCAAAATTAATCACGTATGGTATGAAGAAATAAGTTATGCGATAGTGTGATTTAAATTCCACTATATGTTATATTTAAGAATAATTAATAGTCTCCGCACTTCAGTACCCCCAAATTAAATACCCAGAACAACATTAAAGGAATGATGTAGTATGGTCCTCCTTTTCCAGTTCCCGCACTCGTCCCCGTGTCAACCTTCATAGGTATAAATACCTGAAAGATAAACATATTTTTTTGAGAAAAGTAGTAAAACACCCACCGGTTTTCATTAAACATAGAAAACCATTACATTGTTTAATAGGAACCGGTACCTCCTATCTAGTACCACATCAACAAACAACCAAATAGTAGTACTGCATACTTTTTTTTTTTTTTTTTTTGAAATAAAAATAAGGATCTAGTCCTTATTGATATATTGAACGGATGAAGTTACAAGCCTTGACTCTCAAGGTGAGACTCAAAAATATGTTCCTTAAAAGAAAGAAAAAGAAATAAGCTGAATTCAACATTGTTGAATCAGAGGTAAAGAGACCTATTTAATTTTTGAAAGAAAGAAAGCCTACTAAAAAAACAACAAACAAAAGAAGCTGTAAAAGATGTCGGAAACAAGTAAACTTCGTCCAGTTGCTAATGATAGACCTTCCACATATCCTCTACTTCTTGCACCAATTCCATTGGTGATTTCGATCGATCTGTAAATATTCTTGAACACCTTTCTCTCCAGCCCACAAACATTGTTAGAAGGATCATCTCTTTGATTTGACGACAGCCACCCTTTGCAACAATCCACTTTTGAGCTCCATCATTTTGAAATAAGAATCGCCAATCATGAGTATGTATGCATAGCCTAGCTTCAACTCTTTTGTATAGATCCAGTGTGGTTATACATTCCGAAAACAAGTGATGTACTGTCTCACACGCCCCCTTACATAAGAAACACATGCTTGGGAGATGCCATCCTCTTTTGGTCAGGTTATCAGCTGTAAGTATCCTGTTGTAATATAGTAACCACGCAAATACTTTGATTCTAGGAGCCACCTTGTATTTCCAGACCCTGTGTATATTTGTACCAATGGTAGGCAGATTTTTCATGCCCATGTATGCCGATTTAACTGAGAATTCTTTGCCAGGTTCCAAAGACCAGCTAACATTGTCCTGTGCCGACATGTTCACCTGTTGTAGAGTTATAATCTGCCGCAGCTTGTGAAACTGCTGCAAAGCTTGGTCATCATTCAGAATTAGTCCCATATCGTGAAACAGTTCCTCCATATTCTGGGCTTGGTACACCTGATATACTGTTATATCCTTGTCTATTGCCTCGTTGTAAAGTGTTTGGAATGCAAATTTGAGATGACCATGACCCCAATTATGGGCCCAGAAGTTAATCATGTGCCCATTGCCGAGCTTCCTCTCCATGAAATTTTCACAGAAAGGAATTATCCTGTGAATATTTTCTTTGAAGAATTTACAATCCGGTATTTCACTCATTCTGGTAAAGTCGAATGCTGCACGAAATATGGATTTCCATAATCTATCATCCGGTTTAATCCAATACCAGTACCACTTTGCTAATAAAGCATCATTAAAAACTTGAATGTCAGTTATGCCTAAACCCCCAAATTTTTTCGGTTTACACACAAGTTCCCAATTCGCTAAAGGAATCCCTTTCCTGTCTTGCTCATTTCTCTTCCAGAGAAAATTTCGTCTTGTCTTGTCAATTTCATGAATGACCCACATCGGCAGTTTGAATACCGACATAAAGTAGTACTGCATACTTGGTATTTAGTAAAATACCAATACTGCTCCTAACTCTAAGAACCTAGACATGAATATCAAAGTAGTTCCAAAAAACAAACATCTAACAACCTGACAAGTAGACAAATATGCATACCAGCCCCTAACAATTAAACATTTCATAAAACGAAGTAATTTACACCCTAATTTACACCCTAATTGATTTACTCAGACCTGACCTTCCTGGTGAGATAAATTTAAAGCTACCATTTCACTCTTATCAAAATTTACATTCAAACTTGACAAATTTTCAAAACAAAGTAATATCCACTTTAGAGAGTTAATCATTTTCCTGTTAGCTTGCAAAAACAACAATGTGTCATCTGCAAATTGCAGATTCAACACTTCTCCAAGATTAAGAAAGTTCTCTTAACCTTTTATAACTACACTCTGAGCTTGTTTAAGAAGCTTATTAAGTACATCAACTACCAAATTAAATAGGAAGGGGGATAAGGGATCACCCTATCTTAACCCTCTTTTGCAAGGAAAATAGTCACCTAATTCCCCATTAATATTAACACAAGATTTACCAGACACAAGTAGATTATGTATCCAAGAAATAAATTTGTCCCCAAAGCCCCTAATTTTCAATATATCGAATAAGAATCCCCAATTAACTGGATCATATGCTTTTTCAAAATCAAATTTGGAAAGCACACCCTTAGTTTATTAATTCTAACGGTGTGTAAAATCTCATGTGCAACAACTATGTTATCCGTGAGGTACCCACCTTAATAAATGCACTTAAGAGATAAATATTAATACTTTGATACGTAACTTGTTATGATTATCTCTTTTCCAGTCCCCCAATCGTCCCCGCATCAACCTTCCGCAATCGTCTCCACATCATACTTTCTCTAACAAAAATAGTTGACCTCATAGGTATAAATACTTCAGTGCGTAGGTATAAATACTTTCTATACTTTATATTAACACTTTCAGATGTCATCCAGTTTCATATGTAAAAAATACTTGCAAGTATTGTTATAAATACTTGCACGATGAGATATAAATACTTGCGTGACGACGAGCCCGAAAGGACGTCATCATGGATCTCATTTGAAAGTGAACATTGCATGGAAGACGTTCGTGGTTTTAGATTCACAAAATCCTCACAGATCATCAGAAGTATGGACGAGATTGAACGCAGAAAAAAAATTCACCTCTAAATACTTGTATTAAGTCCCCCCCCCATGTAGTAAATGGTCCCCCACATGCAATTATCACGCGGGTACGTTTGGGCGATTAGGTTGGGGAGACAATTATTTACGTAAAAATTGTTCACATCATAGGTATAAATACATTCGTGCATAAGTATTAATACTTTAGAAAAAATATTAAGTGCTAGAGTTTTTGCGATACCGGCAGGTAGTTATAGTAGTTATGGTGTAGGGATTTTGCGTGTACTGGAGTGCAGGTACTGTTATCAGCTTCCTATATTGAAAGAGCAGTACCTCATGTATTTCATGCCTCAATCATACCTCACGTTCTTAACTCCGTTTATAAACTCTGAAAAGTTGATGTGAACAACTCTACATGATCTCCATATTAAGTGTTTGTTCACCAAATTTTATTTTTTGAAATTTATTACTATTTTTTAGATTGGTACAAAATCACTATTCTTTTTTATGGTCCAAAACCTTTCTATAAAACAACAATTTTGTACCTATCTAAAATAATAACAAAATTTTTTCAAAAAATATAAAATTAAGTCTGAAAGCACATTTTTGGAGATCATGTTCAGCGGATTGGATCACGTTTGGATTTTGTACATGAAGATAAGTATATGAGACACGATTGAAATATGAAAGACATGAGACTTTTAAACTCTACTCATGTATATTTAAAACTTTGATATTTTATAACAGACGAAAATGGATTACTAAATTCGTTTTTATGCGAAGAAATTTTGGGTCACTGATGCAAAATAATATATAAATATGTTGTATCCTCATCTTTTATTAACAGGATTGCGCAAATTGTGTTTATGGGAAGAATTAGTAATACCCTAATATTTTTTATGGGAAGAATTAGTAATACCTTTTAACAAAGTCTAATTCCTCAACATTAATTAATTATTGATGAGCCATTGCGAAAATGTCATTCAAATCATTTTCTATTCTGAAAAACATTATTTCAAGATATGGGAATCTTTTTTCTTTTTGTTTGTTTAGTACATTAAGTCCGCCCGGTATAATGCATTCAACACTACTACAGATATGGCCTTTTCTAACGTCCATTTCACCTCTTCTCTCTCTAGCGTGCTCCACATGGTGGAAAAGGGTATACCCCTTGTGAAAATGTCAACTAATAATTTTCTATTCTCACCAACATTTTAAAATGGGTATCATTTTTTTTTGTTTAGATCGCTGTGTATACTGCATTGACCTCGAAATTAGTTTTTACTTTCCATAAATTTAATGAGAAAGTAACATGCGTCACCTCAGAATTTGTGTATATGATCAGCATTTCATATTCTACTTTAGAAAGTAACATGGGGCTGCACTTCTCCCGACATCTAATGATAAATTATATTATGATCTTAAATATAATTTATACGTGAATAAAGTGTTTAGATAGGATTAAATTTTGTAAATGTAATACATTTATTCGCTACCCGAATTTCCAGAAATATATTGTATCATTTTTCATGAGATATCACTATCTGAAATTTACCTCTTAATTTTACCATGACCTTAACAATTCTTCTCCTAATCTACAAAATAAACAAAAAAGAAAAAAAAAACCCTCAAAAATTCTAATTTCTACCAACGATTCAGCTGTGCACATTCTCTTCTCTTGTAAAATTTCGCCCACCAAACCGTCATATCTACATATTATGCCCTTTCGATAAAGCTATAATTTATCCTAAATGTTTCAAGATAAGTCTACCTAACCCGCTAGAAAATTCACGCTGTCCAAAATATGCTTCCTGGTTCAAAACAAATGATATCAACATATATAGATGAACACAACAAAGACTGTAACTAACATGCCGCATTAAATCAAGCAAAAAAATACAGCATCACATGTGGTGGGACCGTTGTTGTTGGTGCACTGTGTGTACACAATAGAAAGACTAACATTTCGGAGTTGCTATAGTCACTATTTGATTCTTAAGAGGAGACTTGAGAGAAAAGGTTCGCGCCCGGGCAACCATGTGAAGCTCCATTGAAATAATAAAAGGAGAAATTTGAAAATTCTTTTATCGCTATAAGTTATCACACATGAAACAATACTTATATACTATGTATGTAACTTGGTTGGAGTACATACAAATTTTTGATTCACTAGGAGCCAAGATCTCAATTGTGTACACAATAGAAAGACTAGAGCATCTCGGAGTCGCTAGATTTTATAAAATGGAGAAATGGAAGGATGTGCATTGATCGATTCACAAGAGGAGACTCATAAGAAAATGTTAGCACAAAGGCACCAATGTTAAGCTCGAAAAATATATACAAATGCATAAGCGTACTTTAAAGATTTTGAAAATTATCGCTATATTTTATCATACATGAAACAATACTTTATCGTATTTATGCAACTTAACTGGAGTACATATTACTTTTGGATTCTCTAAGAACAAGGATCTCAATTGTTTCACGTTATTATTATTTTACTTTAAGCCTTCTAAAATGCCAGCTTTAAGAACTTAACATGTCATACATTATTATTTAATGGTAAGTAACGAATCCAACTCTGCTATCATTGTATCAAAATAATATAATAATTATATATCATGTGAATTATATTTGAAGAGTAATTATAGTTGGGGTACGTAAATATCTAAATTATAGAATTTCAGTAATCATCTTGACATCCATCTCTTGATTTCGATTTTTAATCTTCTAGTTAAAACAAAACCCTCACTTTAAGTACATGATGTAAATAGTCATAATTCAATAAGAAGTGTGGATTGTAAGTGGGTGCTTACCTAGCTGTTGAGGATGTACACATTCAGTTTGGCAAGATTATGATCCCCATCCAACAACTCTGTTAGTCAATTATTTATTATTGTCGTTTAGTACACATTGAGTTTGCCTAATGAATAAAATCCACCAAATTAATTAAAGATGCGATCTAAACTCGACTAAATCAACCAAAATTAAACAAATGGAGGAGACCTCGAGAAGTGGCATTGAGTTTGACTAATGAATAAAATCCACCAAATTAATTAAAGATGCGATCTAAACTCGACTAAATCAACCAAATTAAACAAATGGAGGAGACCTCGAGAAGTGGCATTGAGTTTGACTAATGAATAAAATCCACCAAATTAATTAAAGATGCGATCTAAACTCGACTAAATCAACCAAATTAAACAAATGGAGGTGACCTCGAGAAGTGGCATTGAGTTTGACTAATGAAGAAAATCCACCAAATTAATTAAAGATGTGATCTAATTAAACTCCACTAAATCAACCAAATTAAACAAATAGAGTAGACCTCGAGATCTGTCAGTCAGTTTGACTAATGAATTAATTATTATGTCTATATTTATGGTTCGCACCTGGCTAGCTAGCTAGCTACTTGGTGCGTTTCTTGTTTTTCACCACTTATGACGTTTCTAATTGGTCATAATTTTTGGAAATTGTTCTTCATATTTTTGGAAATTGTTCAAAGGTTCCGGGTGCGGTATTGGAATACTAGTCTCAAGTATAATTTAAAATATAAAATACCCCAAGTACACAAAAAACCTTGGTTGCTCTACAAATTTATACCTGCATGACACAGATAAGGTAGCATAGCACATCATTTATTTTAAATTTAAAATACATAATTTTGCCAGATAAGGCCTCAAGTTCTGCCAGAGTATCAGAACGTGTATTGTCGCACAGAACAGCCAGGCACGAACCATAAATGCCAACTGCCAACTGATCATTTTTATTTAATCCATTAATTAGTCAAACTTAATTACAGATCTCGAAGTCAACTTCATTTGCTTAATTCGGTTGCTTAATTTGCCTATCTTTGAACCATTGACTTTTTAATGTCTAGGTCCCACAATTGCCGTTCCCATGTCTTATTCAGTTTTTTTTTTGAAAAAAAAAAGCTTGATAGTGGCTGCCATGTTGTATGTATTAAATAAAACAATCCAGTACAAAGTCACCCGCAAGTTGTATGTCTTATTGAATTATGTACTTCTTTAAAGTGAGGTCTTGTCTTCTAGAGATGTCAAGAGGTAGATATACTTCAATGATCAAATTTAAACTTTTTGTAATTATATTTTTTTTGTAATTATAAACCAAAATAGTTGTATCGGCAGAGCACATCTTACTTTGTATGAGCCATTAGTTTATTTGAGATTATCTAGAAGATTAAAAATCAAAATAAAGAGATGGATGTCAAGATGTACTGTTATTCAATTTATGTAATTTAGATAATTCGGAGAATTATAATTATTCTTCAAATAATAATTTCTATGTGAAAGGTATAAATTCGAAATCAAACTCTAAGTAAATGCTAAAAAGAAAATGAATGACTTGCGCGAGTGTAAGAATATATATGTTTATATAATGTAATGCCAAATTGGAAAGGCAAAATGCTTTATTATTTATGCATTATTATGAAGACAGTAAGAAACAAAAAAGTTTGCAATATAGTCTTAACAAACAAAATTCAGTGGAAAACATGAACCCACAGTAATACATCATGCTCGATCATTATAATAATAAAAAAAGAACAACAATAACCAAGCCTTTAGTCCCAAACAAGTTGGGGTAGACTAGAAATGAAACCCAATCACAATCATAAAGTCAAGATAAGTAGTAATATAATAATAATAATAATAATAATAATAATAATAATAATAATAATAATGATAATAATAGCGATAGTAGTAGTACTATTGTGTTTTCAATATGCCTTATAAATCCAGTACGCACCGGTGCTTCGGGAGGCTTCCGTTGGAGATGTCCAAACCATCATTATAATAAAATAGATTGGTGCAAATTACTCAGTAATGATTAATAAATGAATATTTTTGGCCCTAATGAATAAACAAAGTTGTTAGATGTGGAATTAATTTTATCCCTTTAACATGACTTGTCTTGTGAAGGGGTCATTGACATTTTTATACAGATTCAATTAATTGTGGACTCGATTTAAAAAATTTAGAAAAATAGTACAATGAAAGATACTTCCAGATGGCATATTTATATTATTATGCAAGTACTGCCATACTTGCAAATGAAGCCATAACTTTTGAATTTAGCTCGATTTTGAAACTTTTTATTAAATAACAAAGTGAATTTGATGTCATTAATTTGAATCGTACAGATAAATTGACATGGTCAGCAAAATAATTTCTCACATATTTATCAACTAATGCAGGAAATTCCATAAGAAAAACAAGGGTCGAGAAGCCATACGGAGTACCTTAGTGCTCTTGAGAAAAAAATGAAATGATCTTCGATCCTATCGGCCTATAACAATAGAACTGGCCACACTCCAAAGGCGAGATGAAGAGGATGATATTTTTCAGTACCTTGCGGGTCTAAACCCGAGCTATGAAGCCGTAAGATCTCAAATCATGACCACGGTACCTCTTCCCTCTTATTCTCAAATTAAAATTTAATCCAACAAGAGAAAAGTAGAAGACTTACCATGAATGGTCAACAGATTGTAAGCCATGAGGGACACGAGACCCATGGCTTAGCCATCCCAATTTTAATCATAACCCTAGCTTTCAAAATCACCCAAATCAATTGAAAAATGTGAACTGTAACCACTATAAAAAAGATGGTCACACTCAGGAGAGGTGTTGCCATATTTATCCCCATCTCAAACTAAAAAAATTCAAAAGCAATGACCAGAATCAAAGTTGGGAGAAGAATGGTGAAAAAAAACATAAGTTATGTTGCTTCTGGTGAAGAGAAAGGGCTTAATGGGCTAGTGGGTTCGTCTGGAAGTGGATTCGGACCCAATAACACAAGCCAAACCTCCATTGGAAGTGGTTTTTCGGCTAATGGATCCAATTACCAGAATTTCGAACCCATCAAGGAGAATTTCAGACCCAATAACCAAACTGCCAATGGACTCTCCATTTCTGGCGCTGGCGGGTCATCCTGGGGTAGGTCAAAGAGAAATGTCGCTGGCGGGTCATCCTGGAACGGGTCAGACACTGTAATTGGCATTGGCGCGTCATTTTCTGGCGGGTCAAGGGCTGGAGATCAAGTGCAGCAAGTTCTACAACAGCTTTCTACGTTGATAAGCAACCAAAACACTTCCAGTGCATGTGGTATTGTCTCTAACTAAAAAAAAAAATTAATCAAATTATTATAGATGTGGTGCAACAAACCACATGTTTGGTAACAAACAACTACTGTCAAACCTCAACCCGACCAATGGTAATAATTGTGTCATGGTTGCAAACTATATGAGAGCAAAAATAAATGACATAGGAGAAATTAATTTATGCAGTAAACAAATTAAAAATGTTTTATATTTGGAAACATTTCCCATAAATTTAATTTCTGTATATAAATTAACACAAGAATTAAATTATAATGCAATATTTTCTTGTAAAAACGTTGTATTTCAGGACCGAAAAACCGGCATCAAGATTGATGAAGGATTTCTAAAAAATGGACACTATCTTCTGAACTCCAAAATAAATTTTTATGCTTCCGCAAAAGTCGTTAAATCTGACCTTTGCCATAAGATACTTGGGCATCCTTCTGACAAGATTTTAAATAGTATCTTAGATTTCAAAAATTTGAATTGTACAAATTGTGAAATTTCCAAGTTAGCAAAATACACAAAGCTTCCTTTTTCTCTTTCTACTAGCAAAAGTAAAGCTATTTTTGATTTAATACATTTCGATGTATAGGGACCGGCCCCAATTGAATCACATAATGGATTCAAATACTTTGTTTTATTTATTGAAGATTTTTCAAAAGCAACTTGGTTATATTTACTTAAATCTAAAGATGAAGTGTTTGATTGTTGTTACGAAATTTATGTCTCATAGAAACATATTCTAGTGCAAAATTAAAAATCTTTAGATCGAATAATGGAACCGAATTTATAAATAAAAAAATTTCAAGTCTCTTTAAAGAAGAAGGTATTATACACCAAACAACTTGTATAAATACTCCCGAACAAAATGGAGTATCAGAGAGAAAAAATAGACACTTATTAGATATGACACGATCTTTATTATTTCAAAATAATATTCCTAAAATTTAATGGTCGGATGCCGTACTTTATGCCACTCATTTAATCAATAGATTACCTAGTTTATTTTAGAAAATAGAAGTCCATTAGAAATTATTTACCAACAAAAAATCACTTATGACCATATGAGAGTATTTGGATGTACAAGTTTCGTAAATATAAAAAAAATGACGAACTTGATTTTGTATCACAAAAAACTATTCTTTTAGGATACTCATATTACAAAAAAGGTTATAAAATGCTATGATCCAATTAGTAAAAAATTATATCTTTCTAGAAATGTTACTGATCACTCAAAAGAGAGCAATGTTTCTTTTAATATTTATAAAATCGGAAATGCTATCGGTTCAGATTGCAAGCGCACAATCCTATCGAGTAGTATATTCGAGGTCGATCCACAGGGAATATTAGTTCAGTGCTTCGAGCGATCTAATCACAATCTTTTGAAAGGCTAGACGAAATCTGAAAATTGAGAGATGTTGTTGTGATCAATGTAAATTAGGAAGCAATTAAAAGTAATTAAAATAAAGATAGAGATGAGAACTCCTAGGGTTTCGGCACACCATTGCTGCTCAATCCGCCTTGACAATATATTCTTGTTGCGTCTGATTTTCTGTTGTTGTTTTATGAAAGGCACCACATAGGTCACTGCGATTTATGTTACACAAGAATGTCAGATCTTTCATCGAGATTCTACATAGGACACTGCGAGTTTCCTTACGCAAATGACTGATCTCTTAAATACCCCAACTTACTACACAGATCACTGCGATTTTCCTTACGCAAGTGATGGAATTTGGTACGCATTTTGTTGGTCTGGTTTATGGTTTCCCGGCTAAGGTTTTCTTCACATAAACCTAATAGATCTCAACGAGGCTAATTCATACAAATAGTTTCTCTTGCCATTAAAGTATTGTCACTACCCTAACGGACTCAAACTAGATCATTGAAGTTAGATGAAGAGATAGTAAATCACAAATGCATTTAGATTCAATAACAAGAAACCATAATCAATAGAAATATATATATCAAAATATCAAGAGTAACAAGGTTTACTGCCTAGCCCTAAGAAAAGGATCTTAGTCGCGGAACGACATAGTTACATGCACTCCTCTCTTTTCTCTTTAATCAAATCTAACCCTAATTACAAAGATAACTTCTTCTTCTGCCCAGGGGCCTTATATTGGAGTGGAGGGACGTCTGGAGGTTGAGTAGGGGCTAAGAAACTGATCTGGAAACAGCTGTTGGCAGTTATTCCCAACAGGCTTCTTCGGTTATGGACCATATCACCTGATACGGTCCGTATTAGGACCTTGACGGTTAGGGTTTAACGCTTCCAGCGCTATCTTCTAGTCTGTGATAGGCCTGGTCCGTATTAGGCAATACGGACCATACACAGACTTTGTCGATAAGCGTCGCTAATCCGATATGACCCGATTCTAGCTCCATTTGGTGTAAAATAGTCCCAAAACCTGTTTTCTATAATAAAATATAAAGAAGGGTGACAGTAGCCTTTTTCTCTAATAAATCAAACATAAGTGTGAGAAAATATGCAAAACCTAAGCCAAAAGTCTACATAAATCATCATTATTTTGACTCTGATCAGTTACATTCTTTGAAAATGAACCATATTTCAAAGAAAAAGAAGCAATTCATTAAATATACACAAATAATCAAAATGATAATATAGTATTGCCTTACTTAGATGATTTAATTTATTCCTAGAAATAATCATCAAGTTGAGAATAATAATCAAGAAAATGAGATTATTAATGACACAAATGAAAACAAAATAGTAGAAATTTAACGGTTAGAAGATCATCTAGAGAACGACAACCTTCAACTTGACTTAGAGATTATGTGGCCTACTCAGTACAATATCCAATAAAAAAGTTTGTTTCATACGATGATATTTCAACCGAATACCACACGTTTTCACTAATATTGAAAAAGAATTGGAACCAAAAAATTACCAAGAAGCAATTAAGAGTCCAATTTGGTGTAAGGCTTTGAATGAAGAACTAAAAATCCTAAGAACAAAATGAAATTTGGAAAATTGTTCCCCTTCCAAAAAATAAAAAACTGGTTGGTTGTAAATTGGTATATAAAACCGAATATAATAGTGATGGTACCATAGTAAGGTGTCAGGTAAGACTTGTAGCTAAAGGATTTTACCCAAACCTATGGCATAAACTATAATAAAACCTTTGCATGGTAGCAAAAATGAATATCGTAAGAATTTTATTTTTTATTGCCATAAACAATGGTTGGGACCTCTACCAAATGGATATCAAGAAAGTCTTTCTTCAAGGAACACATAAAGAAGAGGTGTATATGACATTATCACCTAGTCATAAATTGGAAACCAATTATTGTTGAAAATAATCCAATAAGTCAGCAGCAAAATGCATAATAGATGCAGTTTTTAGAAGTTTCGGTTTTTGTTGCAGTTTTATTTTTGTTAAGAATTAATTATAACTGGTTATTAAACTTAGGCAGCAAGTTTTCTGTTTAGACATGTGCAGGGAGTAGTGGGTAGTTTCTTATTTAGTTTGTCATGTAGTGGGTTGGTTATAGGTTAGTTATAGCAGCATTAGTGGAGTTAGTGGGGTGCAAAATTAGGGATATGCACCATCTTAAATACTGTGTCTTTTCTGTTGATGAATTAATAGAGTTGTGAGAAAAATTCTGCTGTATTCTGTTTCTCTTTTCTGAAAAACTTCCAACAAAATTGCTATCAGAGCCAAAGGTGAGAGATCAGGGCAGATCCGACCATGGCAGAGAACATGAGCATTTCAAATTCCTCGATTCTGCTGTTCAAGGGAGATAATTATGAGTTCTGGAGCATCAAGATTCCAACTTTGCTCAAGTCGCAAGGTCTATGGGAATTGGTAGAGTCGGGAGCACCAACCACTGATCCCACACCAACAGAAACAGCGAAGCGCGATGCGAAGGCGCTGTTCTTCATTCAACAAGCTGTTGTTGACACGGTGTTCACAAAAATTGCAGCAGCGACATCGGCAAAGGAGGCATGGACAACCCTAAAAACTGCCTTCCAGGAAAATTTGAAAGTTCTCGAGATAAGGCTACAAGGCTTGAGAAGAGAGTTCGAGACGTTTGAACATGAATCAAGGCAAATCTGTTCAAGCATTTCTCACAAGAGTCACATCCACCATCAACCAAATCAAGAGTTGTGGCAATGATTTCACAGAAAAGATCGTGGTTATGAAGGTGCTCTGCAGCCTTACAGCAAAATTCGACCATGTCGTGGCAACAATCGAAGAATCGTGGCAACAATCGAACAATCTTATTCGACACCAAAGCTTTCTATACCAAGGGCGATTCCTCAAGAAGCCAACAGCGGGGCAGAGGTAGAGGCCAAGGTTACAACAGAGGTCGAAGCAGTCAAGGCGGCAGAGGTAGAGGCCAGCCGAGTTACAATCAACCGCATTCTAATCAACCGAAGAAAAATATAGAATGCTACTACTGTCACAAGAAAGGGCATATGCAAGCCGATTGCTACAAGAAACAGAGAGAAGAAGGTCAAGATGTGGAGTGCTATTACTGCCACAAGCCCGGTCATGTGCAGGCCGATTGCTACAAGAAGAAAAGAGAAGAAGGACAAGCAAGTTTTGTTGAGCAATCAGGCACGGTTGTTCATGGCCAAAACCAATGAAAAATCAGATGTGATTCAAATCTGGTTTTTGGACAGCGAGTGCTCAAACCATATGACGGGTTTCAAACATCTATTTGATGAATTAGATGAGTCATACAAGAAGGCAGTAAAGCTTGGTGACGATAAAGAGATTCATGTTGAAGGAAAAGGAAGAGTAGCCGTGCAGACCAGCAGTCACAATACACGGATACTACATGATGTGTACTATATTCCTCAACTGTCCCAAAACCTACTCAGCATCGGTCAGATGATGGACAGCGAGTGTACCATCAAGTTTGAAGGTGACAATTGCAGAATTGTAGATGCAGCCACGGATCAGACGATGGCAACAATTAAGAAGACACAAAACAACTTGTTCCCTCTGGAAATAGCCAAGGTGAAAGACAAGGCACTTGCAGCCAAGGAGATTAGTTCCAGCGAGCTATGGCATTTGAGGTATGGTCACCTAAACATGAATGGTTTGAGATTGTTGAATCAAAAGAAAATGGTGAACGGGTTACCCGAAATTGGTGAAATCGGGTTATGTGAAGGATGTGTGTTTGGCAAGCAATCAAAGCTGCCATTTCCAAAAGACCAGTCCTTGCGTGCTACCAAAGTACTTGAGTTAGTGCATACTGATTTGTGCAGACCCATGGAGGTTGAATCAATGGGAGGAAGCAAGTATTTTATGTTGTTTATTGATGATTATAGTAGGATGACCTGGGCTTATTTCCTTAGCTATAAAAGTGAAGCGTTTGGGCTGTTCAAAAGTTTCAAAGCCATGGCAGAGACGCAAACAGGGGCTAGGCTGAAAGCTCTAAGGTCAGATCGTGGTGGTGAGTTTCAATCGAAAGAATTCAAGCAGTTTTGTGAGAAAGAAGGGGTGCTACAGCAGCTGACCACTCCATACACACCTGAGCAAAACAGTGTCGCTGAACGCAAGAACCGCACGGTAGTAGAACTAGCAAGAAGTATGCTGAAATCTAAAGGTATGCCGAATAGTTTTTGGGCTGAAGCAGTAGCAACAGCGGTATATGTTCTAAATTTGTCACCAACCAAGGCAGTGATGAACAAAACACCGTTTGAAGCGTGGTTTGAAAGGAAGCCCAGTGTGGGGCATTTGCATGTTTTTGGGTGCATTGCTTACATTCTCATAAGTACACAAAATAAAAAAAAACTGGACTCAAAATCTGAAATGTGTGTGTTCATTGGGTATTGCATACAATCTAAAGGTTATAGGTTGTTTAATCCGGCGACAAAGAAAATTATAGTCGGTAGAAATATCATGTCCGATGAGAATGCTAGTTGGAGTTGGTCTCTGGAGGAAGACAACACACCAATAGCAGAAATAGAAGATGAAGAAGAAGAAGGCAGCAGTGAGCAGCCGCAAAGCAGTCCAAGCTCGAGTAGCACATCACATCGGATGGTTGATCCGGATACACAAGGAAGAAAGGTACGATCCTTACAAGAATTGTATGAAGCAACTCAGGTCTTGTATGTAGCAGATCCATTGTCCTATGAAGAAGCCGTAGAAAGAAAGGAATGGGTGCAAGCAATGAAAGAAGAAATGAGTTCAATCGAGCAAAACCAAACCTGGAAGTTGGTGGAATTACCAAAAGATCGCAATGCAATTGGAGTTAAATGGGTTTACAAGACTAAATTTGGTCCAGATGGCAGTGTATTAAAATGCAAAGCAAGATTAGTGGCAAAAGGATATGCGCAAAAGCAAGGCATAGACTATGAAGAGACGTTCTCCCCGGTGGCCAGATTTGAAACGGTTCGGTTGTTGATCGCAATGGCTGCCCAGTTGAGACAACCTATCTATCAATTTGATGTGAAGTCAACATTCCTCAATGGTGAACTAAAAGAAGAGGTTTATGTTGAGCAACCGGAAGGGTTTGTGGTGAAGGGCAAAGAACAGTGGGTGTACCGTTTGTTCAAAGCATTATACGGCTTGAAGCAGGTCCCTCGTGCATGGTACAGCAAGATTGATGCACATTTTCAGAAATTGGGATATGAGAGAAGCAAGAATGAGCCTAATCTCTATGTCAAACGCAAAGAAAAAAGAGGTTTAACAGCGGTATGTCTCTATGTTGATGATATGATTTATTTTGGCACAAATGACGCAATGGTGAAGGAGTTTAAAGAGCAAATGATGCGTGTGTTTGAGATGACCGATCTAGGAGAAATACATTACTCTCTAGGTCTGGAGGCTGAACAAGAGAAGGGGAGAATCTTTGTGTCCCAATGCAAGTATGCAAGAGACTTGGTAGAAAAGTTCAGATTAAAAGATTGCAATCCCGTACTAATTCCAATGAATACAAACGAGAAGTTGACAGCTATTGATGGAACCGGAGCTACAGATACAACTCGGTTTACGAGTTTGGTGGGAGGTCTGTTGTACTTGACGCACACAAGACCAGACATCACACATGCAGTTGGAATGGTTGCGAGATACATGCAGAATCCAACTAAACAACACATGGGAGCAGCAAAGCGAATTCTTAGGTACATTGCAGGTACAACAAGCTATGGTCTGTGGTACAAGGGTGTTGATGAACCGTGTTTGACAGGCTACAACGACAGTGATTGGGCAGGCATCATAGATGATCGAAAAAGCACAACAGGTCAAGTGTTATTCTTTGGCAACAGCGTAATAAGTTGGAATTCGAAGAAATAGTCAACAGTTGCACTATCAATCGCAGAAGCTGAGTACAATGCAGTAACATCAGCAGCATGCCAAGGTGTATGGTTAAGGTGCTTATTGAAGAGTTAGATTGTGAGTAGAAAGGTGCAACAATACTCTATTGTGATAATCAGTCGACAATTGCAATTAGTAACAACCCGGTGCATCACAATAGAACAAAGCACATAGACACTCGGCTCCATTTCATACGAGATCTGATTGAGCAAAAGATGATAGAGTTGCAGTATGTGAACACGAACCAGCAAGTTGTAGATGTGCTGACCAAATCACTCACACGAGAGAAGTTCAACTGGTGTAGAGACATGATGAATGTGCTGGACTTTGGATTAAGGGGGGGTGTTGAAAATAATCCAAGTCAGCAGCAAAATGCATAATAGATGCAGTTTTTAGAAGTTTGGTTTTTGTTGCAGTTTTATTTTTGTTAAGAATTAATTATAACTGGTTATTAAACTTAGGCAGCAAGTTTCTGTTTAGACATGTGCAGGGAGTAGTGGGTAGTTTCTTATTTAGTTTGTCATGTAGTGGGTTGGTTATAGGTTAGTTATAGCAGTGTTAGTGGAGTTAGTGGGGGTGCAAAATTAGGGATATGCACCATCTCTATTATACTGATCACAGGGTTACTAATCTTACCTACAGAAGGAAATGCTGGAAGAATTTGGTCGAAAAATTCGAAGCCCGTCATGAAGATTTACTCTCTGTTACGGACTGTATCAGTCCAATACGGGGTAATACTCCAATACGGACCTACCTGGGACTTGGCGCAGAAAAGGCAGGGTTCAACACAAAACCGTACAACGGTTACGGACCGTATCAGTTGATACGGACCGTATTCAATGAGCAGAAATAACCAACTCTCTAATTCTGGCGCTCCAAGGAAGAAATTCGAATTTTAACCGAATTTAAACCTCCCACCATTACCACCTTCTGCACATTCATCACATCTTTTCACTACCATGTAAACCTTTCATCCACCTCCCTTTTTCCTGCACCATTTCATAGAATTTTTAGATAAAAATTTGCATCCTGTCCCCAGAAATCCTCAAAGTCAGTCCCGTATCACCTCCGTATCAAGTCGATATGGCCCGTAACAGAGACCGAAACCAGAGAAAAATGGCGCACAATAGCCCTCGTTCCTCCGACTCTCAATCCGACGATGAAAACACCTTCACGACAGCCATGGAAATCAAATTCCACGATAAATAAGAATTCGACCGTGCTCAAACAATGCTTGATCGCACCATCGCAAACAACAAAGCGATGTGTATCAATACCATGAAGGTCCTTGGATGCTATGATTATGTGCGGGTATCCCTTAATAATATCAATTTATGGGATTTGGCGGACCGCCTACGAACCACAAGAGTCTATTTGAGACCCTCCATCGAATTTCTATCAACACTACAATGGGATGGCGACTTGATCAAATACCGATTATTCAACCGCCCATTTGCCACAACTATGGAGGAATTTTGCAAGGCGCTGTCCATCCCCACGAATGGCGAACCCGAATTAGGCACAAGGGAGAAACGCATGAAGTACTGAAAAATGATCGCAATTGATGAGCTCAAAATATACCGCAAAGACTCACGCCTCATCTCATCGATAGAATTAAGGTATATTCATATTATTTTGACTAATTCTATATTCCCAACAGGAGCGGACACAACGGAAGCGCGAGAGAGAAATATTTACATCATGCGGTGCATGAAGAGCCACAAGCATCAACCGCACCTTGGATACCACATCTTGCACCACCTCAAATCGGTGGCCGCCGACACGAGGAATAATCACGTGGTTTCCGTGGGTTATTATGCAACCCTCCTTGCGCACCACCACAACTTAAAACTCGTCGGCGAAACTGAAGTATTTGGAAACAACCGCCTCAACATGAACTACCTAGTGAACAACAATCACGTGCAAGCATTATTCAATGCACACACAGAAGACATAAGGTACACGTTGAAAATAGGCGAGGGAATGACCCTCCATATCAGAACGGATAAGGGGTCGTTCTAGTTTGGATACGAATCTGAACATGAAGATGCTGCACGAAGCGACGAGGAAGAACCAATAGAGGAGGAACCAATCGAGGATGAACCAACTGAGGATGAACCAACCGAAGAGCCCATGGAGGAAACACATAGCGCATCACACCACTCATCCATCCACTATCATGACATGGCTTTCGTACGCCACCTCATTCCGCCGCGCGATAACACCAACGAAGCAAACTCCATGCCCGCACCAACCGGATGGGAACAAGAGACAACCACATCTCAAGCTCGTGAGCCTGGTCCAACAGCACATTACGCCAACAACACCCTCGAGAATTTGAAGACACGCACCCGCTACTTGGAGGAATATTTGGACAAGGTAAACAAAGCCCACGAGAATTTCTATGAATATTGCCTTTCCAAGGGAATACCATTCACACCACCGATTCCTTTCACCCCACTACCACCCTTTCGCAACGAGTAAGCTGTGAGATCTTTCTTATCCCTCTCTTAATTGTTTATTTTCTTGCATTGAGGACAATACAAAATTTAAGCATGGGGGTAGGGGTAAGAAATTAGTTTAGGAATTGCATTGTATCTAGGATCATGGCATGTAGGACCCTTATTTTTTATTTTTTCGCTAGCAGTTTTACTCAATCGGGACCACTTCTCAAGGCTTAACCAAGATAAGTTGGGAGGAACGATTGAGGTTTTTATCTAGCGTGCATATAGGCATTTGCATTGATAGGATCATATAATTTAGGGGTAATTTGCATGTAGGTTTAATCAAATAGGAATTGTTTTAAATTGAATTAGACTAAGGTTTAGACAATTGGCCATGATACAAAAAATTCAGAATTTTTAAAATAATTAGTGATCTCAAAGTGAACAATTAATTGCTAACCATGAGAGTTGATCAAAAATCGCAAACCCTAGAATTTTTATTAGTTGAGTAATTTATTTTTGCAAAGTCTTTTAAATTTGATAGTATTTTAAAATACCCATTTATTATGGATAGACCCCTAGCGAAACTATGCAATAATTCCTTATATGAATGAATACTTGGGATTGTGTGTAATCATGGTGCTTGTGACACAAAAATATTTTATCTTTTAGAAAAATACAAAAATACAAAAAAAATCAGAAATGAGAAAAATCTAAAAAAAATAAAAAAAAACAAAGAAAAAAAAAGAGAATAAAAATGGAGGATAAAAAGAGTACGGGTGCCTACACAAGACTGGTTACCAATAGGGTCGATAAAACCTCCCAAATTTTAATTTTTGTACATATTTAATTTTTCAAAAAATAGTCACAAGTACCAACACACTTAGTTGTCAAACTTTGCTCCAACCTATTGGGAAGGAAAATCAAAATTTATATCATTAGAATTCCTATTGATTGGAAGGGATCCATTTATAATCGGAGGGGAAATTAATACTCTCAATTTTAAGGATATTTGTGAAGTAGATTGTTCGATAATAATTTTTCTAGGGTAAGCACAATGAGGTCAATCATGGGGTGAATAAATTGTTCAAGGGAGAGGTCATGAATATTTAGAAGTTCTAAATTTTTATTGTCATACCAATTGTACCAAACTTAAGTTCTAATTTAATTTTAAACAAGTCCTTAAAATTGTATGGTTTAACCTAGACCGGATCTTTGACCAGCTGGGATGTCGTTGCTTGAGGACAAGCAACAATTCAAGTTGGGAGGCGTGATCAAAGTCAAAATAATGATGATTTACGTAGGGTTTTGGCTTAGGTTTTGCATATTTTCTCACACTTATGTTTGATTTATTAAAGAAAAAGGCTACTGTCACCCTTCTTTATGTTTTATTGCAGAAATAGGTTTTGGGACTATTTTACACCAAAAATAGAGCTAGAATCGGGTCAATCGGATCAGCGACGCTTATCGACTAAGTCTCTATTACGGTCCATATTGCCTGATACGGACCAGGCCTAGCACAGACTAGAAGATAGCGCTGGAAGCATTAAACCCTAACCGTCAAGGTCCTAATACGGACCGTATCACCCGATACGGTCCGTAACCGAAGGCGACCCTTGGGGAATAACTGCCGACAGCTATTTTCAGATCAGTTTCTTAGCCCCTACTCAACCTCCAGATGTCCCTCCACTCCTATATAAGACCCCTGGGTAGAAGGAATAGTTATCTTTGTAATTAGGGTTAGATTTGATTAAAGAGAGAAGAGAGGAGTGCTTGTAACAATACCGTTTCGCGGCTAAGCTCCTTTTCTTAGTGCTAGGCAGTAACCTTGTTACTCTTGATGTTTTGATATATATATTTCTGTTAATTATGGTTTCTTGTTGTTGAATCAAAATGCTTTTGTGATTTATTATCTCTTCATCTAACTTCAATGATCTAGTTTGAGTCCGTTAGGATAGTGACAGTACTTTAATGGTAAGAGAAACTATTTGTATGAAGTAGCCTCGTTGAGGTCTATTAGGTTTATGTGAAGAAAATCTTAGCGGGAAAACCATAAACCAGACCAACAAAATGCGTACCAAATTCCATCACTTGCGTAAGGAAAATCGCAGTGATCTGTGTAGTAATTTGGGATTTTTAGAGATCAGTCATTTGCGTAAGGAAACTCGCAGTGTCCTATGTAGAATCTCGATGAAAGATCTGTCATTCTTGCGTAACATAAATTGCAGTGACCTATGTGGTTATCTTTCATAAAACAACAACAGGAAATCAGACGCAACAGGAATATATTGTCAAAGCGGATTGAGTAGCAATGGTGTGCCGAAACTCTAGGAATTCTCATCTCTATCTTTATTTTAATTATTTTAATTGCTTCCTAATTTACATTGATCACAACAACATCTCTCAATTTTCAGATTTCGTCTAGCCTTCGAAAGATTGTGATTCGATCGCTCAAAGCATTGAACCAATATTCCCTGTGGATCGACCTCGAACATACTACTCGATAGGATTGTGCGCTTGCAGTCCGAACCGATAGCATTTTCGAGTTTATAAATATTAAAAGAAACATTGCTCTCTTTTGAGTGATCAACCTTTGGGCTAGTCACATATCTCCTTGCACTAGTCAAGACAAGTCTTAACGGGATCTCTTGATTAGTAGGGTGGTTATATGCGAAAGTGATAATCAATAAATTAGATTAGAAACTCTCATACAACTACTGAAAACCAACATCAAATAAGGTAAGAATTAAAACGGATTGAAGTAACAACGATGTGCCAAAACCATAGATATTAACATCTCTATCTTTATTTTACTTTTAATTTTCGCCAAATACATTGATCACAACAACAACTCTTTGATTTCAGATTTTGTCTAACCTTTCGAAAGATTGTGGTTTAATCACACAAGACCTTAGACCTTATTCCCTGTGGATCGGCACTCGTTTATACTACTCGATAGGATTATGCGCTTGTAATCTGACCTGATAGCAAACCGAGTTATAAATTTTAAAAGCACACGATTTCACAGAACAAACACGCACTTTTGAATTTGACCAAAAATGCTTCAAACCGTTAGAAATCAGGCATTAAAAGATCACATTTTTGTAGTAGCTCCAGTACAGAAAACGCTACTGACCACGATAAAAAAACAAACTTTTACATGGTTTTTGATTTGTGTCTACAGGAGTCGTGTACAATAGGATCGCTAAATCTTACACGGTTTTCGAACCATGTACATAAACACTAATCCTACAGGATTTTTAATAACAAAAACGTGTATAATTCAAGAATTTTTTTTTAAAAAATTGACATGAAACCTAGATCTGAATTCAAATCAAACTATAGACCTAAATTCAAATTAAACCCTAGATCTAAAGATCAAAAACACTAAACCAAATTTCAAATATAAACACTTCAACATTACATTTACCAATATATAAACAACAGTTACAACTACATCACATATTATTAGTTACATGAATAACATTCTAACTAAAATATAAATAAAAAAACCATAGATTTGGGACTTCGTACATTTACATGAACAATACCTAAGAAAAGTATGGTAAAGAACAAAAAAATAAAAAAACTAGAAATGAAAAACTTAATCCGAAACTTCGAATCATATTTTGAGACTCTTCCCTTTGTATTTTTGCAATTCTAAATTTCGTAAAACGACGTAGCTTTCCGAAAAGTGGTAATTTGCTGAAATCGGATACTCAAGCGCCGTTTTATGGCCGTTTAAAATTTCGTCATCGGAAATCATCTTATGTTATCCCTCGCCCTAGCCTTGCCTATTTAGATTTACTTAACTCAGAGAACAGCCATGTACAACCTACAGGGAAGGGAAGAGATGATTTAGAAATGACTTAGAAAAAATAGAGAGAGATGCATTATAACAAGAAGGCACACACATTGATGACATGGAAAAGTTTGTATATCTTTCATCACAGCAAATTATATAGTAAAACCGTGTAGAATTGTTGGAGCATCAGTAAATACCTGTCCGGAAATGCGCTTCAGAACTTCTAAAAATGCCCCCCAACATTCATACATGGTAATTTTTTAAGAAGTGTACAATTTGATGAAATTGTACACGGTTTTACTGTTTACAACCTTGTATGAATGTTGTATACAGTAAAACCGTGTACCATTTGATTATATTTTCGAAGAAAATTTAAGGAACAGTTTTTTTTTTGTTTTGGACCTGGATTTAGTGTTTCTGTGCTACTATAGTGTTTCTTTGTGTTTCTGTGCTACTATAGTGTGATGAAGTTACTACTTCAGTTTTACAAGTAATATATATATATATATATATAGTAATTATAAAATAATATAAATACGTCACAACACCGTAAAAGGCTAGAAATTAACGCAGCCACGCGCGAACCAATAATTGCCAGCTTCCAACTAATAATTTGTCTTCAATTTATTGGTCAAACTGAATGCAGATCTCGAGGTCTCGTCCATTTGTTTATTTCGGTTGATTTATTCGAGTTCAGATCGCAATTTGCGCGCTGCATCCAGCTGCTCATGTGTAGGAATCAAGAATATACTCCGCTCATCAAATTCAAGAATATTCGAGTTCAGCTGCTCTTGTCTTTCGGAGATGTGAAGTGGTAGATATACTCCGCTCATCAAATTCAAGCGTTTTGTCAATAAAAATCAAAAGCAAGATTTACTGGAAGACTATGTAGAATATCATGTACAAGAAATAGAAATCAAAAGCAACAGATATAATTTTGCGAATCAGGCAAATTATAATTACTCGTCAATCAATATTATTTTTTTCGGTGAAAGATGTAGATTTAAAATCAAACCCTATGTAAATGCTCAAAAGAAAAAAGTATGACTTTAATCATTTCAGTCATTCAAAGAAAAAGTTCATATAAATTAATGCAAATAGAAAAGTAAGAGTACTTTATATTACTTTTTGCATTATTTAGAGACCTGTATTGCTTAGGTGCTACAAAAATACCTAACAAACAAAAAAGTTAATTACAATTAACCCTTAAGAAAAAAATGTACTAAAAAACAAAACAAGACAATAATACATCATTTTGTAACATTATATAACCATCCCGAATTTGTTTGATAGTTAATTCCCATTATATTAATGGCGTTTCTATAATTTAATTAATCGTTTATTAGCCCACATTGAACATTTTTACTCTAGCTCCGCCTTTTTATAGAATTTCCAACATAATCAAACCAAGCATTAAATTTCATATTCTCCGCCAACGCCTGAGGTGATTTGATGCCCAAAAAGCACAAGCCCAAAAAAGCGTAAATCTGAATTTCATGTTGTTCTTTTTTTTTTCCCTTATAATTAAAAGGGCCGGAAGGCCCAAACAGATCAAAGACATAGCTAAATTCAAAACGAAAGATCTCAGCTCAGCAGATTTCAGACAGGATCTGCTCTCTGCTATAGATGAAAGATCATTTGAATCCCTTAAAATTCCCAATTTTGGATAATACATGATCCGGTCATGTTCCACTCCTTGGTGGTTTTGAGTTTCGTTATAAACCTGGCATGCCATTTGTAATTCTCAGAAAATTTAACAGAGATTTTACTTTATATCCAACCAATTATACAGCTTATAAATAACAAATCACATTTTATAGAGTTGAATTGAAATTTAATTGTTGTGTAAGTTTTTCATCTCACCATCTATTTACATCAGACTTGATTTAGCAGAGTGTCAGGAATAACATGCTCATGTTTGAAGGCTATATTAAGTAGTAAGTTTTTAGTTTTTAATATATAGAGTATTTTAGAAGAATCTATATATAAGTTTCTCATTTTAGTTATTTATATTATTATAAATAAATCATTTGCACTCTATATTTGCACTCTATGTAATATGAAGTCAAAAAATACAATTAAGCTTCCTCATAAATTTTGTCAATTGTTTCTCTTTCAATTCTGATATGTTCTTAGAAACTCTAACAAATTGGTACCAGAGCCATCTTGATCGCCGGTGGTTTTTTGGTGATTTTAGAGTTATTGCACAGTTGTTTGAGGGTTTCAAGTTTGTTGGCATGTGTGACAGTGCTTGAGGGTTCAGTTCGTGAACCGCATTGCTGCTTTTTGTGCGGCGATTTTGGCTTTTGTGTGCTCCGCGCATACACCATCCCCAAGTCTTGAAGACTTTTTCTGTGCCAAACATTTCCGAAACCAAGTTTAAGTTCAACATAAGTTTTATTTTGGCAATTTCAATTTCTGATTGGAATTTTTCAAACTTATATTTCGGTGGTGTTTCGGTGGTTTGGGTAATTGGTGATTTTGAAGATTATTTTGGTCAATTGGGGATTGGAAAATTTGAATGGATATGTCTGTGAAGTACGACATTGAGAAGTACGAGGAGAGGTGTTATTGCAAGTAACTATTGTGTGTGTTGTTTGACTAATTTGCAAAACATATAAATATTTAATTTTACAGTTTCTTTGTTTGAGATTGTATGCAAGTAAATTGTTATGTCTGAATGTCAAATCAAGTCAAAGATACAAACTATTACAAGTTGACATGACAAGTTGTATAAGATAATCGAATACATGATCTTGTTATACCCTAAAAAATTGGAATTTAATTAAATTGGACAAAGATGCCATTTAATTAACAAATTGGCCAATCAAGATGTCAATCATATTTTAATTTGGTACAATACCACAAAATAGGAGATGAACCCCACAAATAAAATGCATGGTTATATTCTGCACAAGAAACCATGAATTTTGGTATACAATACATCTCCTATCTCAAAATTGTTGAAAAGTTATGAAATTCACAAAATTCAAAGTTTTGATTGGTGCCACGTGGCATGGAGTACCCCTAGCAATTAGACTAGGCTATCTGGGTATGGTTTGGGTGCGCAAGTTAACTCTAACAAGGTGGGACCCACAGATCAGCTTCTGCATGCGTTTTTCATCTAGTTTAAACCCCATGCGCCAAGTTGTCAATGACTCGGTGTATCAAGAACCCAGTTTACCCAAACCCGGGGCCAAAATTAAAACTCAGCGCTCAGGCGCTCTGACCCTTCATTTTGTGTGCACCAAGCACTCGGTACACCATGCTCAAGCCTCTACACGACTCACCAATTGTTGAGTATTTTGTACACATAATTTTGGGGTCTTTTTAATACTTAATTCACTTTTAAATTTGTACCCAATACTCAATTTTTGATTGGTTACAAGCATACAGCTTCGCGTATGACCATTTTTCTGAAAATTTGCGAGAAGAAGATATAGATTCTAAAAAAGGATATTGTTCAATTGGGCAAATGACGCAGTTCGAATTGCAAAAAAACAAAAGAAAAAACCTCAAAACTTTAGTTTATTTTTGCAATTATGTTTTGTCCATCTAATTTTTTATTTTCTTGTTATGTTTTCATTCTTGTCATTTACCATATTTTTATTTTCATTTTCATGTAAATGTATGAAGTCTCAGATTTTGAGTTTTTTTGTAATATTTCCGTTTTTAGTTCAAATATTGTTCATGTAAATGTTTTCATTTCGAAATTTAGTTTAGCATTTTTTGTATTCAGATCTAGGGTATTTATGTTTTATAAAAAAACCGACAATCGCCGAGATTTAGTTTAGTGTTTTATCAAAATTATAGTTTAGTGTATCCATTTTGGGAATTTTTTGTTTAAAAAAATACTAGAACCGCCAGGGATCCTGGCGGTCCACTACTGAACAAAACTGTCATGATTCCTGGCAGTTTTGTCAGTAGTGGACCGCTAGGATTCCTAGGGGTTGGGACATTTTGAAAAAAAAAATCGAGGGCATTTGTGTTTTTTTTTTTGTAATTGAGGATATTACTAAAAATTAATTTCAGCGAACCAACGGAACCAGTATTCACAATCGTTATCACTGTGTAGTGGACAAGTAATTACATGCGGCCTGCAAATAGATCGATCTTTGATACATACTGTTTGTTATTAACAAGGACGTTGCAATTTCAATACATGAAACAAGCAGAATTATTCTTGCAATTTAGGTGAACTTTTCATAAAAGATATAGGATATATATATATATATATATATATATATATATATATATATATATATATATATATATAGAGCAGAACTAGGGTGTGATGCGCTCACACCGTGAGTGCACCTCCTATAGAGCGCATTTTCAAAGTTCAAATAGTCGATTCGAACCTTCCAACGTGTTCTTCATATTAAAATGTGCTTGGAAACCAAATTTTACATTTTTTGGAAATTTTTTACTATTTTTTAAAAATCATTGATTACACTAAACAATAATTTGAAATTTGAAAAACAAATGATTTTTAAAAAATAGTAAAAAATTTTCAAAAAATGTAAAATTTGGTTTCCAAGCACATTTTAATATGAGAACACGTTGGAAGGTTCGAATCGACTATTTGAACTTTGAAAATGCGCTCTATAGGAGGTGCGCTCACGGTGTGAGCGCATCACACCCTAGTTCTACTCTATATATATATATATATATATATATATAGAGGAGGGTTCCAATGCACCCAAATTTCTATGCTCCCAATGCATTCAACTTTTTATTTTCTTTATCTCTATTTTCAAAGTCCGAACAGTCGATCTGAACTGCTCAACATGATTTTCATAATAAATTATGCTTGGAGACCAAATTTTATATTTTTTAGAATTTTTTTACTATTTTTTAAGATATGTACAAAATCATTGTTTTAAGGAGATTCTGGACCATCCGATAAAGTGATTTTGTATCTATCTTAAAAAATAGTAAAAAAATTCTAAAAAATATAAAATTTGGTCTCCAAGCATATTTTATTAT
The DNA here is from genome assembly GCA_025461045.1 of Carex parvula. Taxonomy (NCBI): domain Eukaryota; kingdom Viridiplantae; phylum Streptophyta; class Magnoliopsida; order Poales; family Cyperaceae; genus Carex; species Carex parvula. The sequence goes on along the minus strand of JAJGRW010001230.1, from coordinate 24,798 downwards.
GAAGGTCATGTTGATCGGTTCGGATCAACTGTTCGGACTTTGAAAATAGAGAAAATAAGAATTGGGTGCATTGGGAGCATAGAAAAGAGGGTGCATTGGAACCCTCCTCTCTATATATATATAGAAGGGATCAAGTTACAACAATTTTGAGTTACAACAAAGTTACAACATTCATTTCTTTCATTTTCAAAGTCCAAATCGTCGATCCAAACCGTTCAACATGATTATCTAAGTAAAATGTATTTGCAGATCAAATTTTACATTTTTTTTGTATTTTTTTACTATTTATTAAGATGGGTACAAAATTCAATGGTCTGAATATGACTATTTTTTGTAAAATACTTAATAAATAATAAAAAAATTCAAAAAAATGTAAAATTTGATCTGCAAGAACATTTTATTGTGGAGATTATGTTGAACGGTTTGGATTGATGATTTGGACTTTGAAAATAAAAAAATAATTGTTGTAACTTTGTTGTAACTCAAATTTGTTGTAACTTGATCCCTCATATAAATTATAGCTCTTAGCAATTTTTTCATAGATATTATCCTAGAACGGTACTGTCGGCATTTAGCTTTCAAGCTGACTAGTGCGATATTATTGTCTAAATTTGAACGCTGACATTACCAACGTTCATATATGAGATGGAAACACTAACTGTACCAACGTTCATTTTATTTCTTTAAATTTAAATTGAACATCTTCTATGTCTTACATTATATTATTTTGTTTTCAATATGAAATGGGCTCGGCACAACTTATTACTCCCTCCGAGTACGTTTACTTAAATTTAAATCACAAATATCAGTTTTGGACACAATACAGGGTATAAGTATGTGGTGTACAAATGACGAACGAACGAATCCAATATTCTCAAGAAAGATATTAAAACAGTAAAATGACCTTTAATACCCCTGTCTTAATAAAAACATTAAAAATAGAAATAAAATTCAAAAAATCACAGAAATTCACATAAATGCTCTTTAACCTTCCCTTATAGCCTCATGACAAAAAAAAATCATATATGTCTTTAAACAAATTTAATGAAAACAAGTAAATCCAGAATTAATCATAAATTAGCCAATGCCTTATCTAAACCCAAAATTAATTCTAAAAATAAAGTAAATCTTTTACAATCTGTGGTAAAGCTTCTACAAGTTAACAGAAGTTCATCCAAGTCTCTAATCATGCTTGAAGCCAATGAATCAAGAACTGGTACTATACCGGTATTCTACAAGCTAACAGAAGTTCAATCACTTTAATTTTGATTAACCACCAAATTGTCATTGTATATAGCTTGTGCATGATGAAACAGAACTGTTTACATGGTTAATTGAAAGAGAATGACAAAGAAAATATTGAAATCGGGCTCCAATGTCAAACCGGTACCGAGACAGTAAAGGAAGCCGCATATCATCGCCTCCGGCAACCAATAGGCCGCCGATAGTGTGTTCAATATGCCCAGCACCTCAGAGCGATCTTAAACCCACCTTCCTCTCATCTTGCCGTGACCGGAAGTTCGCCTGAGCGACGATGAGGCCGAACCCTGGTTCGGGTCTGAAGTCATGACCAGACCCAAGCTGACATATGAAAATATTTCGAATCTTTCAGTGTCCTCTATCCAAAATTATTTAACCATACTTTTCAACATATGAAAAATAATATATATACAGACTCAAGCTGACATATAAATATTTTGTAACCATACGGCATTAAGAAAAACGTACCAATAAGCACCAACAGAAACTATGAACAGTTTCTTTATTAATTGTAATTGTTTTAGTTCGGACGATATACCATAGTATTGAAATAGACAAGTAATATTAAACCGAAATTGTCGATGAACTACGAAACATAGGCAATATGAATTTAACGAGTCAATACGTGTATATCTATATATTTCTAAAACATAGACAATATCAAAATGTCAAGAACAATAGAAATAACTAAGAACACAACACTCCCAAGAAATCTCCCTTCCCACCCAATTTTATTTCTTTGTCAATTGAATTATTACATAGCTGTGTACTCCTATTTATCAAATAGACAAGTAATATTAAACCGAAATTGTCGATGACCTACAAAACACAGGCAATCAATATGAATTTGAAGAGTCAACACGTGTGTGTATATATATATTTCTAAAACTTAGACAATATCAAAAGTTTCTGAACAGCAAACTAGCTAGCTGAACTTGGATATGTGCTTAAATAGATCTTACTTTCCAGTTTTTGAATAAAATTATAGCTTTCAGAAAATCATATAGAGTGTACAATATGATGGCGGTAGGATGTGACATCTATGTAGGTAGGCTTCAATGATAATTTTTGGCAGAATATTGACATTTGCTGATGGGCCAGTGGATAATCATAAAAGTCAAGTTACCTAAATGTAAATTAAAGAGATAAAATTTAGAATTTAATATATCATTGTTTAGAGAAACTATATGTATTAAATTTTAATTGTTTAATCATTTCCAAACACATAATTCAAATGTAAATTATATTTCAAATTTGACCAGTTTATCATTAGATGTGTTGAGAGAAGGGGCTTGCTGCATGTTACTTTCTTAGATGATGCATGTTCACCTCAAATATTTTATACTGATTTCAAGGTGAATGCATGAAACCCGGCGAACTTAATGTACTAAAACAAATTGATACCCATCTTAAAATTTATTTGAGAATAGCACAATAACAAAACCGGAACAAGACTTTGTCCTTCTCCAAGATATCCACATCAATGCATGGGAGCTCACAACGCGGATCATGTGCTTTTCAAAATTTATATACAAATTATCAATAATGAATAGAGCCAGTATACAAACCCAAGGCAAAAGTTAATTTTCGTTTCATCTACTTGATTTTTATTTTTTATAGTATTTGGTGGATTTGTTCTTAGTAGAGGTACAAAGTTCTCTTTTTGTCCAGATTGTTGATGGAGAAAGGCTTGAGTTTAAAATTTTGTACAACTGTTCAATTTTCTCTCTACTGTTGCGTTACCGTTTGTGTCTTTCTTGTGTTGAATAGTGACAACACTTAATATGATATCATTATAATAAACTATTCTTAAACAAATTAGTACGAATATTTTGTTATTTGTGCGCTATGTTAATCTTAATTCACATGGTTGCATTTTTTTATATTGTGTTAAATTTGAATTTTGAAATAAATATTATAAATTTATGGAGTTTTATAAATTGTTTGTGATATAATAAATATTATAAATTTAAAAATTTACTACATTAATTATTTCATAAAAAATATTTAAGCCCCCATGCAAAACAAATTTGTGTTCCCTTGCAAATGAGAAGAGAAAGCAACTTTCAGTATTACAATCAAACATGACACGTCACCAACTAAATTGCATGGAGCTCAGCTGCATAGGCTAAAAAAATAATGAACTTGTATGCTGCATCAAGTTAAATTAGTACTGTTAACATTTTCACCGGACGCTGGCTCTGCTAGCATTCCAGCTTAATTTGAAGCTAACAAGTGTGATTTTATTGTCTATAATTAGGTGAAGCTAACAAGTGTGATATTTAATACTGATTTCAAGGTGGATGCATGCATGAAACCCGGGGACCTTAATGTACTAAAAAAAATGATACCCATCTTAAAATGTATTTGAGAATAGCATAATAACAAAACTGGAAGAGGACTTTGTCCTTCTCCAAGATATCCACAAAACGAGGATCATGTGCTTTCCAAAATTTATATACAAATTATCATAATGAATAGAGACAGTATACACTACTACAAAAAAAGAGATTATACACGGACAATAAAGGAAGAGCTACACGGATTTCCTACCGTGTTTAAATCGAGGGTGTACGATTAGTTCAATAACTACACACGGACTTTTGGCCGTGTGCAATTTTAAAGATTCTACACGTATAACTTCACAAACAGCCGTGTACAAAGACCAGAATGTGTCGCGCTCCATTTACCGAGCTACACGGATATTACCTAAAAAACCGTGTACGATTCTTTTTGTACACGGCCTTTGAACTAAAAAACCGTGTAGCATGACTCTTTCTACACGGACATTTAGTTAAATGTCCGTGTAGCTCTCCTCTTTCTACACGGACATTTAAATAAATGACCGTGTAGCTATCTTTTTTCTACACGGACTTTAGTTAAATATCCGTGTAGAAAGTACATTTTTTTTTTTTTTGTATTTTTTGTTTTTCGGCTAGCCTCCAGTTTTGCTAGCCATTTTTGTTACAGAACTATATATTCCAGATTTTCCAGATTTCATATAAGAAATCCATATTTTCCAGATTAGCAATAAATCCATATTAGCAAGAAATTCATATTTTTCAGATTAGCCAGAAATCCATATGCAATAAATTATACAATATTCATATACACCAAATTATACAAAATTATGCAAATCCATATCGAGGATTACAAAATTCCATGGCAAACCACCTTGCCCACATGCACCGCACATCGTCGATCTGATCCGAAGAGTAATGATCTTGCTTTGTCACATTCTACAAAATTATAATTTTATAATAGTTAGTATTTCAGAAAAGGTAGATATCAATTGCTTATTATATAGGAAATTCATATGAAGTACATACCGCTTTTGGGAATTCGAATTGTATTCTTTCGACAAAGTCAAACATGAATATCATCGTGTAATAAGCGCATTCCCAACCCTCCTTCTGTTGCGGGCTCTGAAATTTACATTTAGCGGCATTTGTTAGAATGACAATAATTTTTTTAACAAGATATGAAATTTCTAACTCATAAAGTGTGCTCACCACCATGTACTTCCAATTCAACTTGCTTTTCTTGCGCGTGCCCGTGCTATCTGATCCTCCCTCTTTAATATATTTCACAAAAGCCCTTACAAAAGTGAGTGAATGTAATTAGCAATTTTATAATTTGATATGATTGAAAGAAATGCAAACCTATAGAATTATTATTGCTTACTTATTCACAAAAGGCAAGATAACTTTGCACTTGGCGGCAGCCGCGGTCCTTCCTACTGGCTTACAAGAATCAATAATTATGCCCACACTTAAGTACGGCACAATGAGAATCGTGCACCAATGTTTGCTGTTGGATCGAGGAGAAGAATTATAGTACTTAGCATATAAAAGTCACACGAGTATTTGCTATGATTGATGGTGTGATTTCATTTTTTTATGTTTAACTTTTAATTCCTTTATACAATTCTTTAATTAAAATATAAACAACAAATAAGTTAAGATTAGAACTAACCCCTCGTGGTATGGCATGAGAATGAATTTCTTCTCCTCCGCCTTAGCACGATGCATCGCAGAACACATGTACTCGATAGCCATATCCGGATAATATGTCGCTGCCGTAGAACTCACTTTCTCGGGGTCCAGAAACACGCACAAGTTCTTCCTTTCAACCATCTCATCACAGTTTCGGACTAGCTTCCTGAAAACTCATCATATTGTAATTAGAATATATATTTGAGTTCTATACAATAATGAAAATATTTTAATATCACTAACATGAGGAAAATGGTGATGTGTGAAACATCGAGCCATTTGTCGGATGACGAGTGGTGGAAGAGGTCCTTGAAGTCTCTGAACGACAGCAGGAGCTGCCTGCCTTCGTGTAGAAACATCCCAGGTGGGACAGGGATGATGATAGCCTCCATGCCGTCGGGCGCCGTCATCAAGTAGTCGTGGAGAAGGCGCAAATCATTGGGCAAACGGCTGTATTCTTCTTCTGTGACCATAGGACGGGGCGGTGATTGTGGCGCGTCAGGCGCGATGTCGCAAGCCACCTCCTGACGTACCGGTGAGAGAGCCGTACCGGTAACATCATCTCCTCGTGTCTGTATCAAGTTATAGATGTATTATTCTAGTATTTCAAAAAGAATGAGTTGAATGTAAAAAATAAATGAATTTTTTATGAATTACCTGATCCAAAACAATCTGACTCTTGGGCCATTGGACAAATGACATCCGTGCGTCATCAAGCACAACCGCGTCGTCGGTAGGGACAGGAAGGGGTACGCGCTGCCATCCATCCACGACTAACTCAACCTGCACGCATGCATGGTCGGGTCTTAGCTGAGTATTGTGTACACTTTTGGCGAGTGGATGTACAACGCCCTTAGCAACGATCATAGAAACACTGCCGTTCCGCAGGACGAGGTCGCATGCTCTGGGGTCCTGCAAATTTATAGAAAAGTTGTTTATTCTAGTGATGCGATATTGTCCAACAAGGTTGCAAACAGGTTTTAAATACCTTTAGATTATGAAGAAGTATTGATTACCTTGAGATTATCCAAATCGTCGTTCGCAGCCCCACGTGCCGGATGCTTGACTACTTCGCCGAATTCCCGGCGAAATGGGAGGTGGTTGCTCGGATGGCTGCGTAGTTGCTGATCTAATTTGTGTCAACATTGCTTCCATCTCAGCAAACCTTGCGTCGTACTCTTTGCTCACCTCCGCGCGTATCTGCGCAACTATCTCGTCTTTGTTTACCTTGGCACGAGATTTTCTTCGAGGTTTCTCTCCCTCCACTCGGAACACCTCCTTCCAGCCCCTGTAGACCCTACACCCCTTACTCGACCCGGGTGTTCTGGATTCTCGAGCGCCGCGGACAAGGAATCATTTTGTCGATCGACACTCCGGGCACCCGAGTTGACCTCCTCCTCCACTTCCAACTGTTCAAGTAGAAGAATTAGTTAAAGCAAAAGAACAATTGACGTACTTTCGGAGTTATAAATGACTCTTACCATTCTTTGAGCCACGCTTTGCAACTCCGTTGGGAGTACTATCCTCCCGTCAGCGGTTACCTCGGCTCTACCCATGACCCAATCTTTGCCCCTAGGATTTTGGATCCTAACCACGGGTGAGTCAGAATCCTTGTTCGCATCCAGGACTTTCCTCCATTCTGCCGACTTACCCTCGTAACCACCTGACCCTAGATGGTGTGGATACTTGTTAAAGGCAACGGTCCTCCTGCCTTTATCACTCTTTGCCTTCACGGAAACAAGACAATAACGATCAGTTAGTTTTAGAAAGATAAGTACAAATCGAGAAAGAATAAGCATAAATTTGGCACGAGTTAGATACCTGGAACTCTTCAGTAGACTTCAAAACTTGATACGCATCCCAGTCCTCTTGTTTTAGCCATTTGTAGTAGCCGACCGGATTTCTCCCTTTCTCCATGAACTCCGTCTTCAACGTGCTCTTGTATTGCTTCCATCCATTGTTCATAATCTTCAACGTCTTATTCTTTGGAACATCACTCTGGATGTTCCATTGAGCCTGATTGACACAAAAATTTAGTGTATTTAAATATAGATCATACATAAGTGAAAATTCAAGAGAAGAGTTGTTAGGCACTTTACCTTCACCGTGTTCCACCACTCGTCCTTCACCTCTTTCTCGAAATGATCCCATCTCTCAACAAGGATACTCGCATTTTGTTTCACGAAGCTCGTACACCAATTTGAGTATTTCAGCCGTTCTGGTCCCTGCGCACGCCCGTCCTCTGTGAACCAGATTTTGGGTTGGGTCTGCTCAGAATGGCTCGTGCACATTGTAGGCCCTCTTCTCCTTCTTTCTGACGAGGCAGTAGCTTGCTGCTCCTCTTCTTCCATCATATCCTCGTACTCATTTTCATTCGACATGGTGCTGCATGAAATTAAAGATCAAATCATTTGACATATAACCTAGATTAATCAACCAACTTTTGACATATAACCTATATTCATCAAGAGATTAATCAATCACTTGTTGACATATATCCTAGATTATTTGAATTAACCTACATAGAAACAAATTGATCAATTACTATTACCAGTAGATGAGTTATTTAATCAACCAACTCCTTGCTAATTTTATAATTCCAACACATAGAAACATTTAATCAATCAACTAACATTATAATTCAAACATTTAATCAATCAACTAACATTATAATTCAATCAACTAACATTATAATTCAAACATTTAATCAATCAACTAATATTTAATCAATCAACTAACATTATAATTCAAACATTATAATTCAAACATTATAATTCAAACATTAATTCAAACATTATAATTCAAACATTATAATTCAAACATTATAATTCAAACATTATAATTCAAACAACTAACATTATAATTCAAACATTTAATCAATCAACTAACATTTAATCAATCAACTAACATTATAATTCAAACATTATAATTCAAACATTTAATCAATCAACTAACATTACATAACAAATTTTATAATTCCAACACATAGAAACATAAAAAAAAAATAAACTACTATAGCTAGCTAATAACTCCATGTAAATAAGTAGCAGCAATTTCCTATAGGAGAAACCAGTAAGAATCATCTCTGAAGAAGTGGCCGACGACAAATACCAACCATGTCTAACGGGTTCAAACCCAATAAGAAAAATAACGAGAGAGAGAGAGCTAACCACGGGTGAGAGAGACCACTGGTTAGAGAGAGAGAGACCGAGGTGGAGAGAGACCGAGGCGGCGAGGCGGCGAGGCGGCGAGGTGGGAAGGCGGTGGAGAGCTCGGTGTGAGGGTTTTGAAACTGATGTGTATTCTCTTTTCGATCGGACTTGTGAAAATTTTGGAAGAGAAAGGATTTCGAATAATAATAGTGTTTTTCTCATTATACACGGACTTTTAACTTAAAAGACCGTGTACAAATATCTTTATACACGGACTTTACTCTAAAGGCCGTGTGCAATACCCTTTCTACACGGACATATAGCTAAAAGGCCGTGTAGCTCTCTACCCTTTCTACACGGACTATTAGCTAAAAGGCCGTGTACCTCTCTACCCTTTCTACACGGACTATTAGCTAAATATCCGTGTATAAATTGGTCCGACAGGTGGGTCCCAGGTTCAGTAAAGTTCTCTGAATGGTTGCGGGCCGCAATACTTCATATGACAATTTTAACTAATATTTATTTTAACTAATATTAACTAATATTTATTTAACTAATATTAAATGTTTGATAAAGTTGAACATATTATTTTAAACATAATATTTTCATTAAACATAATCCTTCCTTAAATATTTTAACTAATATTAAATATTTTAACTAATATTTAGTGAAAACTAATATTTTAACTAATATTTATTTTAACTAATATTTATTTTAACTAATATTAAATGTTTGATAAAGTTGAACATAATATTTTCATTAAACATAATCCTTCCTTAAATATTTTAACTAATATTTAGTGAAAACTAATATTTTAACTAATATTTATTTTAACTAATATTAAATGTTTGATAAAGTTGAACATAATATTTTCATTAAACATAATCCTTCCTTAAATATTTTAACTAATATTAAATATTTTAACTAATATTTAGTGAAAACTAATATTTTAACTAATATTTATTTTAACTAATATTAAATGTTTGGTAAAGTTGAACATAATATTTTCATTAAACATAATCCTTCCTTAAATATTTTAACTAATATTAAATATTTTAACTAATATTTAGTGAAACTAATATTTTAACTAATATTTATTTTATTTTATTATTAAATGTTTTAACTAATATTTTCAAAAACTAATACTAATATTTGATAATATTATAAGCATTAAACATAATCCTTCATTATAAGCATTAAACTAATATTTGATAATATTTGATAATATTTGATAATACTATTACTCGCATTATGCTTTTTTCTTTTTTTCCCTCTTTTTTTCCTTTTTCTCCTTTTTTCCACTATTTGAACGGTACCCTCGGCCCATAATCCTTCATTGTGGTCGGACCGCATGTAGTCAGCTTCGTCTACCCCTTCAATCCTAAGGTTCCGCGGTTCAGAACCAAATTCTTTGAAATGTCTGTCAATGTTTCTCCATTGAGGAGAATCAGCCGGGTGCCTTAGTTTACCGTCATTTTTGCGCTCTTCTTCGTGCCAGCGCAATAATTTTGCATCTTTGGGATTCGCAAACAACCGTTTGAATCTCGGTATTATCGGCAAATACCACAACACCTTAGCCGGAGGTCGGCCACTTGTGTCCTCGTTACAATCATCAGTGTCCTGGTCCTTACGACCTTTATATCGTGAAACACCGCATTTAGGACAGACATGCATGGCCTCGTACTCGTTACGATACAATACACAGTCATTCGGACATGCATGTATTCTTTCGATCTTCAACCCCATTGGACATATCAACTTCTTTGCCTGATATGTTGTACCGGGTAACTCGTTGTTATCTGGGAGCATTTCTCCTAAAATCTGTAATAAGGACGTGAAACTCTTATCGCTCCAACCATTGTCTGCTTTTAAGTTTAATAATTTCAACACAGCTGACAGTTTTGTAAATTTGGTACACCCGGGATACAACGGCTTCTTAGATTCATTAGACAAATTTTGAAATTTATCATAATTTTTATCACTAATTTCATCTTCCACATCACGTAACATATCCTCCAAATTTTCAGTAAACTCGTGTTCTACATTTTCATCAAAATTCCTCTCCATCTCATCATCGTCATTTTCGGGTTCGACGTTAATATCAGAATATTCGGCACTCTCATAATCCTCGTTCCAATCAAGTTCAAAATTATCAGAAATTCCAACATTCTCATCATTCAATTCACGATTACAATCCTTTTTGGCACTACTACTTTCCCCAAATTTCTCACCATGCATGAACCAACATGTATATCTCTTCTTAAATCCCCGACAAATCAAATGAGCTCTAATTTCTTCGATGTCCAAAAATCTTAATAAATTTTTACAATCTTTACAAGGACATAAAATGTCTTCTTCTTTTTTATTCACTCTATAACTCTCAGCAAATTTTATAAACTCATCAACGCGAACCAAATATTCTTCACTGTCACGTCGCATTTCATACATCCAGCTTCGATCCATCTGTAAATTAAATTAAAAAAATGATTTGATCAATTAATCATGCATGGTCAACATTCTCCTTCGTGTACAAAATTTTGGGCTTACAAAGGGCCGGTTTACAATCCTAACCCACTCTTTGAATATTATGTCTCATATGTGAACACATATTAGCGAGATTTAATTAGTATTTGAGAAAATTCGGCAGCATTTCCCCTTAACTCCCCAAGTATGCGTACGAACCACATACTCGTAGGAGCAATAAGGGAAAATACTGTCGAACTTTCCTCAAATACTAATTAAATCCCGCTAATATGTGTTCACATCCTAAATGAGACATAATATTCAAAGAGCAGTCCCAAAACGGGGACTATCCAAAATTAATCCCTATTGGATTAATTTTGAACGGGCATGGACCTAAAAGCATCTAAAGGTCGGTTATTGGACCACAATACGTACACTAATTAATTACATCTAAAATTAAGAATTCAAGAATGCATGAAATGACCTAATTAAATAAGCCTAAATAACAGAAAATTAGAGAAAGAAAATGATTTAAATACATATTACTAACCTTAGAAAGATGGAGAGGAGAAAATACAAACTTAATTCAAAGATCTCAGATCTCAGCTGCTGGCCTCGATCAATTCGCAGAAATAAAAAGCTCAGTTCGAGATGTATGAACTAAAAACTTGATCAAACGGCGCTCTGGAAGGGAAGATAATAAAACCCTACACTATTATACACGGCTATTTACTTAAATATCCGTGTAGCTCTCCACCTATTTCTACACGGCTTTTTAGTTATAAAGCCGTGTACAATTATACGAATTCTACACGGCTATATTATCAAAAAGCCGTGTATAATGTTCCTACACGGATAATTAGTTATAAACCGTGTAGCTCTCTCAATTATTTGCACACCCACTTCTTTACACACGGATTTGTGGTTTCTAATAAACCGTGTAGCTCTCTCTAATAATTCTACACTGATTATTAACTAATTATCCGTGTAGAAATCGTGTAGATCTTTTGGACTCATGTTTGGTACACTGTTTTTAATATAATTGCCAAATCCGTGTACAATGTGCAGTGTACAAAGCCAGTTTTTGTAGTAGTGATACAAACCCAAGGCAAAAGTTTATTTTCATTTCATCTACTTGATTTTTAATTTTATAGTATTGGTTAGATTTGTTCTTTGTAGAGGTATAAAAACTTTCTCTTTTTGTCAAGATTGTTGATGGAGAAAGGCTTGAGATGAAATTTTTGAACAATTGTCAAATCTTTGCTGAAGCAAAATGGTAGTGGCACGAGTTTGGTGCCTTGATTGGATGGAGCCTTCTGTTCAATTTTCTCGCTACAAGTAATTATGACTAAGGATTATACTTCTTAGATAGGCCCAGATGAAGCAATGGGCTTCGGCCCAACAAGTAATGGAATTTTGAACTCCTGGACTATATTATTTTGAACAAAATTAACCCTCACTTTACAAGTATGGTGAAAAATTAGAAACACACATAGCATCTAGCCAGCTAGCCATGTGCTTACCATACATATATATATATATATATATATATATATATATAAATACTGATTGCCAGTTTCCAAGTACTCAGTTGTCTTTAATTCATTAGTCAAACTCAATGGCACATCTCGAGGTCTCGTTCATTTGTTTAATTTTGTTGATTTAGTCGAGTTCAGATTTGTACTCAGCGGCCCATGTGTACAGTGTACTAAACGACAATAGTAAATGCGTTGCACTCCAGTTGGAAAAACATAAAAAATAATCTACACATGTATCATGAATGATGCTTTTAGTTTAGATAGTAAGTCCCTTTCCATGTCTTGATAATGGTGAATGATGCTTTTAGATAGTATGTTCCTTTCCATGTCTTGCTAATGGCTGTCAAGTTGTACGTATAATAAAACAATCTAGTACATGCTCACCAGCTAGGTAGGCACCTCCAAAATTTTTATACATAGGAAAATAAAAAATATTAAAAATAAGAAATATTGTGTGGGAATTTGAAAAATGAAAAGGCACCGTGAAAAAAAATGAAAAAAAAATTTCGTAAGTGGGACGCCATGTGGCAACTCAACCCATGAAAGAAAAAAAAAGAAAAAAAAGAAAGTGGGCGGCCATGGGAGAACCCAACCCAGGAAACGAAAAAATATTGTCTTTGCAATCTTGGGGACTTGTTTCCTTTTTTCGTTTCCTATGTTGGGTTGTCCCATGGCATCTCACTTAGGATGGGCATAGCATAGTTGGCTAGAAGAAAAAGTCGTAGGAAACTCGGATTGAAGTTTGCACTCGGTTTGGCTAATATCAAACAAATGCATTTGGTTGGATGCGTGTATTACATCGGTTGCATGTATCGGTGCCTCATCGATGCTTTTGCAATGAAACATCGATGTTCTATTAGCCGGGTAGTGCTAAAAAAATATCGGTGCATCGTTGATGTTTTATTAGACTTAGCATTGGCAATTAAGCATGGTAGTGGTAAAAAAACATCTATGCGTCGCTGATGTTTTTGTAATAAAACATCGATCCACTTCTACCATCGTTAAGCCGTGCACAAAATATCGGTACTCAATTTTAGAATGCTGGTTATTATCAAATTAAATTCACCAGCCTTATGCGAACACTAAACTTTAGTGTCATACCGACACTGTAAAAAAAAATATCGGTACTTAAAATCCGAGTTTCCTACGACTTTTTCTTCTAGCCAACTATGCTATGCTCATCCTAAAAAAAAAAAAAAAGTCAGAAAATGGCCAGTACAGGTATTTTTACAACTTTGCAGCGGATCTAGCTATATTAATTAATTTCTATTAAACTTTGGATATTAATAAAAATATCGGAAGATGTCTCCACTCTTCAACTTATCATACCGCCATTTGCTTACCCACGTGGCACAAAGGAAATAACCGGATATAACCGGTAATAAAGGAAATAACCGGATTTCAAAGGACCCACGTGACCATTGTATATCACTTACCTGATCCTAGTGGATTTTACTTCCCGATTTGTTACCCGATTTGTTTCGGATATAACTGTGGTGGGGACGATTGGAGATGGGAGATGGGGGAAAGAAATAATTACTCATCTTTATTTTACTTCTTTAATTTTAATTTAGCACTGTGATTTGATCACTCAAAAGAGAGCGATGTCTCTTTTAAAATTTATAAACTCGGAAATGCTATCGGTTCGGACTGCAAGCGCACAATCCTATCGAGTAGTATATTCGAGGTCGATCCACAGGAAATATTGGTTCAGAGTCTTGAACGATCAAATCACAATCTTTCAAAAGGCTAGACGAAATCTGAAAATTGAGAGTTGAAGTTGTGATCAATGTAAATTTAGATACAATTAAAAGTAATTAAAATAAAGATAGAGATGAGAATTTCTAGGATTTCGGCACACCATTGCTACTCAATCCACTTTGATAATATACTTATGTCGGATCTGATTTCCTGTTGTTGTTTTTATGAAAGACACCACATAGGTCACTGCGAGTTATTTTACGCAAGAATGACAGATCTTTCATCGAGATTCTACATAGAACACTGCGACTTATCTACGCAAATGACTGATCTCTTAAATACACAAGTTACTACACAGATCACTGCGATTTATCTTACGCAAATGATATAACTTGGTTCGCGTTTTGTTGTTCCGATTTATGGTTTCCCCGCTAAGGTTTTCTTCACATAAATCTAATAGATCCCAACGAGGCTAATTCGTGCTACATAGTTTCTCTTACCATTAAAGTACTATCACTACCCTAATAGACTAAACTAGACTTCGAATTTAGATGAAGGGATAATAAATCACAAAAGCATTTCGATTAAACAACAAGAAATCATAATTAACAGAAAATATATATATCAAAGCATCAAGAGTAACAAGGTTTACTGCCTAGCTCCTAAGAAAGGAACTTAGCCGCGGAACGGCATGGTTACAATCACTCCTCTCTTTCTCACTTAATCAAATCTAACCCATTACAAAGATACTAAATTATTCTGTCTAGGGTGCTTATATAGGAGTGAAGAGACGTCTGGAGTTGATTGGAGGCCAAGGAACTGATCTGGATACAGCTGTCGGCAGTTATTCCCCAAAAGGCACCTTGGTTACGGACCGTATTGGCTGATACGGTCCGTATTGAGACCATGTCGCTGAAGGGTTTAATGCGTATCACGCTATCTCCTGGTCCGTATTCGGCTAGGTCTGTATTAGGTAATACGGACCGTAACAGAGACTTAGTCAATGAGCATCGCTGATCCGATTGATCCGATTCTTTCTCAATTTAATGTAAAATAGTCCCAAAACCTGTTTTCTGCAATAAAACATAAAAAAGGGTGACAGTAGCATTTTTCTCTAATTAATTAAACATAAATGTGAGAAAATATGCAAAACCTAAGCCAAAATTCTACGTAATTCATCATCATTTTGACTTTGATTATGATTATATTCACTAATTTGTACAATAAAACTCTATAATAGTCTATATATAGTATAAATTATTAAGTTGATGTCACCAATAAATATAATAGTTTACATTCACTTTAAAATTTCTCTTATATATTTATTTTGTTTTGTATTAATTCACATTCATTAAATAGTTACTTTGTCCAAACGGACCTGACGGACAAACAATTCTGAACCAATATTAGCCATTATATGGACATTTGCAAATTCTGTTAATAAGCATAGCTATATACCATGCATCTCATCATGATGCCCTTCTACCACAACGACCACTTCAATGACGATGAGCCGATTGTTCTTCCTCTAGGTTTTTTCCAAGTCGTCTAATCATTCATAGAATTGATTTTGATGGTTAGTGGCTTTAAATGCACACTAACAATTTCATTGATAAAAAATGGATTTACAACGGGTCAAATGACCCTCCTTTTTAGATCTGAACTCATTTATTCTCAAGAAATCACGTAAACTACTCTAATCAACTAATCATACTTATTTTACATGATCAAGATGTAAATATAAAATATGAAAATTTGAAAAGTAAAAAAAATTTCAAAAAAATTTCAAAAATTTTTTTTTGAAAAAAATTTAAATTTTTATAGTATTTATAATGTGGTTTTAAAGTATTTATAATGTTATTTGCATTCATAGTATCGTTTACAAAAATTAAAATTTAAATAAAAAAATTTTAAAATGTAAATTTTGACAAAAAAAAAATTTCGAAAAAAATTAAATTTTTATAGTATTCCCAGTGTTTTTTACAATATAGACGCCTATATATTTTTCGAGCTTAAAAGTACGCTTAACATTGGTGCATTTGTATATATTTTTTCAAAATCTTAAAAGTACGCTTATGCATTTGTATATATTTTTCGAGCTTAACATTGGTGCCTTTGTGCTAACATTTTCTCATAAATCTCCTCTTGTGAATCGATCTAGTACATCCTTCCATTTCTCCATTTTATAAAATCTAGCGACTCCGAGATGCTCTAGTCTCTCTATTGTGTACACAATTGAGATCTTGGCTCCTAGTGAATCCAAAATTTGTATGTACTCCAACCAAGTTACATACATAGTATATAAGTATAGTTTCATGTGTGATAACTTACAGCGATAAAAGAATTTTCAAATTTCTCCTTTTATTATTTCAATGGAGCTTCACATGGTTGCCCGGGAGCGAACCTTTTCTCTCAAGTCTCCTCTTAAGAATCAAATAGTGACTATAGCAACTCCGAAATGTTAGTCTTTCTATTGTGTACACACAGTGCACCAACAACAACGGTCCCACCACATGTGATGCTGTATTTTTTTGCTTGATTTAATGCGGCATGTTAGTTACAATCTTTGTTGTGTTAATCTATGTTGATATCATTTGTTTTGAACCAGGAAGAAGCATATTTTGGACAGCAAACAAGCTGAATTTTCTAGAGGGTTAGGTAGACTTATCTTGAAACATTTAGGATAAATTATAGCTTTATCGAAAGGGCATAATATGTAGATATGACGGTTTGGTGGGCGAAATTTTACAAGAAAAGAGAATGTGCACAGCTGAATCGTTGGTAGAAATTAGAATTTTTGAGGGTTTTGTGTTTTTTTTTTTTTTGTTTATTTGGTAGATTAGGAGAAGAATTGTTAAGGTCATGGTAAAATTAAGAGGTAACTTTCAGATAGTGATATCTCATGAAAAATGATACAATATATTGCTGGAAATTCGGGTAGCGAATAAATGTATTACATTTACAAAATTTAATCCTATCTAAACATTTTATTCATGTATAAATTATATTTAAGATCATAATATAATTTATCATTAGATGTCGGGAGAAGTGCAGCCCCATGTTACTTTCTAAAGTAGAATATGAAATACTGATGTCGAAATGAATACTCGAGATTCACGCACCAATACATCATATACACAAATTCTGAGGTGACGCATGTTACTTCCTCATTAAATTTATGGAAAGTAAAAACTAATTTCGAGGTCAATGCAGTATACACAGCGATCTAAACAAAAAAAAATGATACCCATTTTGAAATGCAGTATACACAGCGGACTTAATGTACTAAACAAACAAAAAGAAAAAAGATTCCCATATCTTGAAATAATGTTTTTCAGAATAGAAAATGATTTGAATGACATTTTCTCAAGGGCTCATCAATAATTAATTAATGTTGAGAAAGACTTTGTTAAAAGATGTATTACTAATTCTTCCCATAAAAAATATTAGGGTATTACAAATTCTTCCCATAAAAAATATTAGGGTATCACTAATTCTTCCCATAAACACAATTTGAGCAGTCCTGTTGATAAAAGAGGTGCGTTTCTTCAAATGTTTCTTTCACTGGGTATAATAGATTAGGATACTACATATTTATATATTATTTTGCACCAGTGACCCAAAATTTCTTCGCATAAAAACGAACTCACTAATCCATTTTCGTCTGTTATAAAATATCAAAGTTTTAAATATACGTGAGTAGAGTTTAAATTAAAGTCTCATGTCTTTCATATTTCAATCGTGTCATTTACTTGTCTTCGTATACAAAATACAAACGTGATCCAATCCGCTGAACATGATCTCTAAAAATGTGCTTTCCCGACATATTGATATTATTATGTGCTTTACTACCATACATGCAAATAAACCCATAACTTTGACATCTAATTTAAATTTAGCTCAAGAACTTGCCTTTGGTCTTGTGGCAAAGACACATGGTCTCTATGTAGGAAGTCATGGGTTTGAAATCCGGATGGGAGAAATCTTTTGTTCTAATAACAAAGGTATTATATAGTTGGATGGCTTGACCTTCAACCTTTACTAAAAAAAAAATTAATTTAGCTCGAATTTGAAAAAAAAAAAAGTGAATTTGATGTGATAAATATGAATCCTACAGATAATTTCACATGTTATATAATTATTATATTATTATGTGACAATGATATATAGTAGAGTTGGACTCGTCTCTACTACCAGCTTGGTCCATTAAATAACAAATTTAAACAAGTGAGATGTTGGTTCTCTGAGAATCCAAAATCGTATGTACTACAAGTCTACAACCAACTTGCATAAATACAATACTTTCATGTATGATAACAGACCGCGCTACAAGAATTTTCAAAATCTTAAAAATACGCTTATCCATTTTTATATATTTTATTATTGTAATAGAGCTTCGTATGGTTGTCCTAGAGCTAACCTTTTCTTCATAAGATGTCGAGAGAAGTGGTGAAGGCGCATATTACTAATTTGTTAGTTGATGCATGTACACCCGGAAACCAGAATATTTAATACTGATTACACCTTCAATGCATGATACCCATCTTAAAACATAGTTGAGAATAGAGTATTTTTAATTGACATTTCCTCAAGGGTTGAGTAACAAAACAGGAAGAAGACTTTGGATTCCGTGCCCTTGATCACCCCATAGGATTTCCGTTGACAAAAGAGCGTTGAAAAACAGAGAGTACTTAAATCTCTCTTTTTTCTTTCTTTGAAACCTTGGCAGGCTGCCAAGTGAACTAATTGATCTATCTCTCTAATGCGTGCTTCACATGAAATGATCCCTTATCCCGTAACATTTACGTTAATAGAAGAGATGCGTCCCTTCGAATTTCTTTCTATATATGAATTTGGGTCATACATTTTTCCGTATTACTTCGTATTGGTGACCAAAAATTTATTACCATAGAAACGATTTTGGTAGTGCGTTTTAATATATTATGTAATATATATCTAAGATTTATAAAACATATGACGAATTTAAATAGGACACTACACTACCGGTTCGTACCATATGTGATTAATTTTAATTATTATTATTGTTTTTTTTAAATTGAATTATTATTATTGTTGCCGATTCTAAATATTCAACAAAATAAGTTAGGAAACAAATAAGTTATATTGATATATAACAAAAATTCTTTGACAACAATGACAACCAATTCAATATTATTTGTGTGTAATTGCTGGTATTCAAGACACAAACTATTTAATTCAAGTGAATCCCATTCGGATTTCAAATGCGATCTCACATACGGAGGCTGGTTCTCGATAACCAATTCAATAATTGACGAAATAAAATGTTCTTCATTATTTTGGAACGTGTTGCTTAAAATTTAATTAAATTAAAAAATCATATCAATGTATAAGACATTTGAAATTACAGAAAAATTAAAGCACGGTTATTGATGTTATCAAATTAATTTAGTTAGCAATATAACCCATCACAAAAAATAAAATTATATCAAATGTCATATTCAATACTTATTTTCAAATAAGTTCATTTTAAATGTGAAAATTTCTAGGGTTTTATTGGAAAAAGTCCAAAAATCTTGTTTAACTTGGGATTTGAAATGGGAAAAAGGATAGTGCCTAAGTTTTTGAGAATTATTACAAGAAATTGGAAAAGGAAGGATTTGGAGGCAAAATCCGGATAAATTGAGCCAAAATGAACAAACCAATATCTCTAATACGGCCTAGAGCTTATGTATGAATGTTGGTGGCAACATCTCTGAAAATGAGCTCCAACATTCATACACAGTTAATTAAAATAGAACCGTTCACAATTGTTTCCAATCGTACATGTTTTCTTATTAGGAAACCGTGTATGAATGTTGGAATCTTTGTACATGATTATGTTTTAATTAACCGTGTATAAATGTTGGAGCCCATTTTCATAATCGCACCTTCTTGCTTTACAAATGGATTTAATGGAAATTTCTCACATCCGTGTATAATGTACTGTGTAAGATTAGCGTTTTTGTGGTTGTGAACAATGGTCCCACGAAGTATCATGCTGTACTTTTTGGCCTGATATAATGCAACACGTTATTTACAATCTTTAATTGTTGATATTATTTGTTATGAACCAGGAAGATGCATATTTTTGACAGCGAAGAAGCTGAATATTTCTAGCGGGTTAGGTAAACTTATCTTGAGATATTTAGGATAAATTATAGCTTTATCGAAAGGGCAGAATATGTAGATATGACGGTTTGGTGGGCAAAATTTTACAAGAGAAGAGATTAGGAGAAGGACAAAATTTGAGATATGTAGATATGACGGTTTGGTGGGCAAAATTTTACCATGACGGTTCTGACCTTACCATGGCCTTAACATTTTTCATGTACATACGACGGTTTCTTTATTTGGTAGATTAGGAGAAGAATTATTAAGGTCATGGTAAAATTAAGAGGTAAATTTCAGAGAGTGATATCTCATGAAAAATGATACAATATATTGCTGGAAATTCCGGTAGCGAATAAATGTATTACATTTACAAAATTTAATCCTATCTAAACACTTTATTCATGTATAAATTATATTTAAGATCATAATATAATTTATCATTAGATGTCGGGAGAAGTGCAGCCCCATGTTACTTTCTAAAGTAGAATATGAAATACTGATGTCGAAATGAATACTCGAGATTCACGCACCAATACATCATATACACAAATTCTAAGGTGACGCATGTTACTTTCTCATTAAATTTATGGAAAGTAAAAACTAATTTCGAGGTCAATGCAGTATACACAGTGATCTAAACAAAAAAAATGATACCCATTTTAAAATGTCGGTGAGAATAGAAAATTATTAGTTCACATTTTCACAAGGGGTATACCCTTTTTCACCATGTGGAGCACGCTAGAGAGAGAAGAGGTGAAATGGACGTTAGAAAAGGGCATCATAACATGGAACCAAGGTCCTTGTTGAATCTTGATTTTTCTCAAATTGAATAAAATAAATAAATTTCCTTCTTTATTTCCTTTTTTGCATCTCCTTAAAAAACAAATTACTCAAAAAAGTAGTTTTCTTTTTACAATAAAAAGTACAATTCTTCTTTTGAAATTTTTTGTTTTTTTACTTACCATATTTTTGTCATGCTATTTTACTTGGTAGTTATAAAATTTATATTATATTTTAATTATTCAAACCATCTTCTTCAATTGTTACGGAAGTAAAATTTTTTTTTTTTTTGTTTCTCTTTTTTTGCATGGTAAATATTGATTGTTATTCTATGTCCTATAGATCTATCAAAAACAGGTCTAGTGTTGAATGCATTATACCGGGCGGACTTAATGTACTAAACAAACAAAAAGAAAAAAGATTCCCATATCTTGCAATAATGTTTTTCAGAATAGAAAATGATTTGAATGACATTTTCTCAAGGGCTCACCAATAATTAATTAATGTTGAGGAAGACTTTGTTAAAAGAGGTATTACTAATTCTTCCCATAAAAAATATTAGGGTATTACTAATTCTTCCCATAAACACAATTTGCGCAATCCTGTTAATAAAAGAGGTGTGTTTCTTCTAATTAAACGGATTCCTGGGTCATCATCCTTAAACTTCTCACAGAAGTTTGAATTTTTCCAAAACTTCAAAATTTTCATATATTTGTGCAAATATAAAAAAATATAATTATTCCCAAATTGTGTAGATATTATTTTTAGATCTCAAACTTGTTGCTATGCTCATGCGAGAATTAGTTTAGATCTCAAACACACACATATACATATTATATATATATATATATATATATAGAGTGGCTAAGATCAAAGTGGTATGACCAAGGCCTTTGGTGCTACCAAGTCGTTTTTGGATTTTCAAAGTTCAAACGGTCGATCTAAACCGTTAGATATGATCTCTATATTAAAATCTACTTGGAGACCAAATTTTATATTTTTTGAAATTTTTTTACTATTTTTTAAGTCACTTTGAAAATTGCTGATCACATGGTCCAGAATTTGGTTGCACTGTTTTTACTGTTCACCCGGATCTGCCATTTTCAAAGTGGCTTAAAAAATAGTAAAAAAATTCCAAAAAATGTAAAATTTGGTCTCCAAGCAGATTTTAATATAGATTGAACATCTAACGGTTTGAATCGACTATTTAAACTTTAAAATTGCAAAAACTAATTCGTAGCACCAAGGCCTTGGTCATACCACTTTGACCTTAGCCACTCTATATATATATATATATATAGTAGGGTTCAAATGCACCATCGGTTTTGTGCTCCAATCACGCTCCACATCCTTATCTCCATTTTCAAAGTCCAAACAATCAATCCGAGCTGCTCAACATGATCTTCATATTAAAATGTGCTTGGAGACCAAATTTTATAATTTTGGAACTTTCTTTACTATTTTTTTAGATAGGTACAAAATTACTGTTTTAGATGGTCCAGAATCTTCTGAAAATATTGATTTTGTATCTATCTAAAGAAATATTAAAATAATTCTAAAAACTATAAAATTTGTTCTCTAATGAAATTTTGATAAAGAATATTGATTTGAAGAGTAATATAATTGGCATGATTATGTAAATTACATAAATTGGATAACACTATCTTCACATCTATCTCTTGTTTTTTTTATTTTTTTATTTGTTGTGCGTGATATTCTACATATTTATTCTTCTGGTTCATCTTCATATAAACTGAAGACTATACAAATTCAGATCTTCTCCGTTGATACAACTATATCTACCTCTTCACTTTTCTCAAAGATAAGATATCACCTTAAATATTAGTACACGATTAAAATAAACATAATTCAGAAAGACGTACCGGAACACGTAGTCTCTCTCAGAGCAACCATTAATGCCAACTGCTCAATTAATGTATTTAATTTATTAGTCAAACTAAATGACACATCTCGAGGTCAACTATCTTCATTTGTTTAATTCAATTGAATTAGTTAACTACTGTGAACTCGAGAACCATAAAAGAAATGCTGCTTTCGGTGTCCTGTTTTGATTCAATTCGTGTTCTTTTTTATTTTTGCATGTGTCCCTTGTTCTTTATGTTCCAGTTTTAATTCATGTTGTGCTTTCTGCATCATTGTGTCAATTATAATGTATGTTGGGATTACATTGAGTAAATTAAATGTTTTTAGTTGATTTGGTGTTTCCAATAAATCAAATGGTATATTTCCTCTTTTTAGTGTTCTTTTTATTATGCATGTTGTGTTTTGATTCTAAATTAGCCACGATTTCCTCAAGAGCATAATAAAAAAATTCCTCAATCTATGAATTATTAGTTTTCATTTTCCAAGTACTTTTTTTTATACAAACAAACTAATTAAACGGATTTCTGGGTCATCATCCTTAAACTTCTCACTGAAGTTTGAATTTTTCCAAAACTTCAAAATTTTCATATATTTGTGCAAATATAAAAAAATATAATTATTCTCAAATTGTGTAGATATTATTTTTTAGATCTCAAACTTGTTGCTATGCTGATGCGAGAATTATTTTAGATCCCAAATATATATATATAGTAGGGTTCAAATGCACCATTGGTTTTGTGCTCCAATCATGCTACACATCCTTATCTCCATTTTCAAAGTCCAAATAATCAATCCGAACTGCTCAACATGATTTTCATATTAAAATGTTCTTGGAGACCAAATTTTATAATTTTTGGAACTTTCTTTACTATTTTTTTAAATAGGTATAAAATTACTGTTTTAGATGGTCCAGAATCTTCCGAAAATATTGATTTTGTATCTACCTAAAGAAATATTAAAATAATTCTAAAAAATATAAAATTTGTTATCTAATGAAATTTTGTAATAAAGAATATTGATTTGAAAAGTAATTATAATTGGCATGATTATCTAAATTACATAAATTGGATAACACTATCTTCACATCCATCTCTTGTTTGTTTTTTTATTTTTATTTGTTGTGCGTGATATTCTACATATTTATTCTTCTGGTTCATCTTCATATAAACTGAAGACTATACAAAATTCAGATCTTCTCTGTTGATACAACTATATCTACCTCTTCACTTTTCTCAAAGATAAGATCTCACCTTAAATATTAGTACACGATTAAAATAAACATAATTCAGAAAGACGTACCGGAACACGTAGTCTCTCTCAGAGCAACCATTAATGCCAAATGCCAAATGGGAACTGCCAACTGCTCAATTAATGTATTTAATTTATTAGTCAAACTAAATGACAGATCTCGAGGTCTACGATCTTCATTTGTTTAATTCAATTGATTTAGTCGAGTTCAGATCGATCATATATATATATATATATGTTTACCAAGCTGTTCATGTACTAAACAACAATAGAAAATTATTAAAACTAACATAGTTGTTGGATGGGGAAATAATGTTCCCCTTCTTATGAATAAGCTACTTCATAAGTTATCTTTGAACCATTGATTTTGTAACCTGTAGCTAGGCCCCACAAATGCGCTGCCCGGCCTATTGGAAACATATAAAAAATAATTCTCGCATATATCATGTTGAATTATGACTATTTTTATCATGTGCTTATTATGTATACAGTGATGTCTTGTCTTCTAGAGATGTCTACTCCGCAGAACAAATTTAAGCTTTTTGTCAATATAAATAAAAAAAGTTGTATCGGCAGAGCAGATCTTAATTACTTTGTATGAGCCATTATTTTATTTGAAGACATATATTTCTACTTCTCCATGAA
>JAJGRW010001229.1:53313-99372 GCA_025461045.1 Carex parvula | reverse complement strand
AGCCGTGTGCCCGTGTCTCATTTGTTTCGGCCCAATTACAAGTTGATAACGTGATAGGACAATGTATAAGCCTATAAGGATACAATTTAGAACTTGTAATTGGGCTAGATCTGGTTACCAGCGGTTATATTGGGCTTGAGCTGAGCCCTGATTTTATCATACGAGGCACATTTACATAGAAAAACCTAGTATAGAGAAAGAGGAACTATCAAAAGCCCAGCAATTAATGAGCCCTTAAATTGCATCCTACCTAACAAAAATAAGCTTACAGACTTAATTGTTTTCTAATCATGGTAATATATCTATTCAGAGTTCCATTAATTTGGACTCAGTTAAGCCTACAAATTAAAACAATTCAACTAACTGAACAAAAATGTACTTTTTGTGTGGCTTACTAAATTAATTAATACATAAACTCGAAGTCGAACTCACAATTTTAATTTCTAACATTACCAATATCATCAAATCTCAAACTTAAAAACTCAGCATTAACAATTCATAAATGAATTAACATCCACATACAATTTCCATCAACTTCTTCAGATTGTTCTGAGTGCTTCCATGTTTTGTTAATGCGTTATTCGCCATGTCCTTGAGTTCTCGAGCCTTATCTCTCATCTTTCTCCCCTCTTCCCCTTTAAGCACCCCCTCTAGTGCCTTAACAACCCCTTCCTCTGTAAAAATTCCTCTAAAAATTCCTCCATCTAACACAATTCCAAACTTCCATACTTGCCAGATTGCTCTTGCATTTACCAACTGGTCAGCAAAGAACGGCCTACAAAGGATTGGAACGCCTGCGGCAATACTTTCCATCACCGAGTTCCATCCGCAATGACAAACAAATACACCTACTGCTTTATGTCCAAGTACACTGTTTTGTGGGGCCCATGGAACAATTTTCCCTTTTCCCGTCTCATTCATCCTGTCGATAAACCCTGAGGGAAGGAGGGATTGTGCATTTTCTTTTAGAGACCAAATGAATGATGCACCGCTTGCTTCTAAGCCATTGGCAAGTGAGATGAGCTCTGATGGAGGAATAGTTACAATTGTGCCTAAGCTGATGTAAACCGGGTAGCCCGTTCGTATTGGTCAAGCCATGACATACAACCATAGGGGTCACTTGCTTGCTCGATTTCGGGTGAATTTAGGAGGTGGAAGGGACCCACCGGTAAATAGTTAGTGAACTTTTGTGTAAAATATGATTCGACAGTCGGGTCAAGTCCTTGGATCATGTTTAGCACGATCGCGTCTGAGTTGAGGAGGCGATGGGCCATTTGATAAACCATGGTGGAGATGGGGGAATCGAGATCCCCCCCAATGATGCCATGTTGAAGATCACTTGCTAGGTGGTTAGAAAGGCCCGGGACAAAGTTGATCTTCTTGTCACCATAGGATTTGATGGCTGAATGCAACAAAGGAAGTGTTAGATCAGGCTAAAAGGCATCACAATTTCATTATTTGTGTTAAATGTAAAAAATATTGTATAATATGCTATTATTGAAAGTTTGAAAATTAAGTGACTGTTTGGAAGTTGGGAAAAGAATGCGTCTAATGTCCATCGTACTCAAATTTGAGTTTGATGGGCTCGTCCAATTTGCTTCAAGATCCGTGTGTGCTGCTTCAATATTCGTACAGATCAAGTGCGTACAGATCTTGAAGTGGATCGGACGGAAGCGGAGCCCATCAAACTCAAATTAATACAAAAAGTTAGATTGGTACTTTACCGGTTGAGATACACTACTATTGTATTAATACAATGTCCAAATAAATTATGATGTTAGTATATATATATAGATATAGATATGCTAAATTCAATCTCAATGGCATGCAGTAATTGTAATAGTACGGCTCAGATCTAATACTGTTATCACTGTTCAAAGCCCAATAAATAAACTTGGTGCAGCCTGTGATTGCCTACGGGCTTCTATCAGAAAAAATTCCAAGGATCTCTTTTTGTTTTACTAGAGTGTGATGTGCTCTCTAAGAGATTGACCAAAATATAGCATTTCAATTTTGACTTTCTTTGCAAGTTAATATATTATGAGCAAAATTAGAGTGTAATGTGCTCATCAAAGGGTTTAGTGAGTACAACTCCAAAAATATATTAGATCGGCTTCAAACAGCAAATTCAAACTGTTGAAATCATGTACTTTATGAGTGATGCATATACATGCAAAATTTTGAAAGTTTCGAATTTATTTGTTATAAGATCAAGCGGTCAAAGAAATGATGAAAAATGAATATATAAAACAACTTATAAAAGATTCATTCTTTGACCGCTTGACCTTGTAGCAAATGAATTCGAAACTTCAAAATTTTACATGTACATGCATCACTTATGAAATACATGAATTTCAACAGTTTAGATTCGTAGTTTGAAACTAATCCGATATACTTTTGGAGTTGTGCTCACCAAACCTTCTTGGTGAACACATCACTTAGCTTTGTTCATAATATATTAACTTGCAAAGAAAGTCAAAATTGAAATGCTATATATTAAGTAAACTAAAAAATTTGGCATGGACATATACTATATTAAGGCATCAACTATTAAGTACTTATTAAGTTATTATAAGTTAAAATTGAAGTTGACACAACTTCCAATGTTTTTACAACAATTAATTAGTAATAAATTAATTGAGCTAACATGATTTTGCATTATTTTATAAATTAATAACAAATTAACCTAACATTAGCATCTCATTGGTTTATATATTAATGGCCTAATAAATATCATGCATAGATATGAATGCAGATTGCAGAGGCTAAGAATTATAAACAAAACCCCCAATTTTAATTAGATATTACCGGACTTATATACATTGTTACAGAAACAAGTGTGCAGAATTAACAAATAATATAAATCAAGAGGTAATTCAACAAATAACGAATTAAATATGGGTACAACAAAGTAGGCACTTATCGCGAGGGTACTCCGTCGCGAAAAGTATCGTTGCGAAAAGTAGGCACTTTTCGCAACGGAGTACCGTCATAACTGTGCTTTTTCTTTTCGCGACGGAGTACCCTCGCGATAAGTGCCTACTTTTTGTTGTGACGTAAGATCTAAAGAGAAAATTAGGAAGAAGAAAATTAAGAATAATTAATGCATCACCTTCATCTCCAACTCCAACGATTTTCCTTATCAGATCAGTGTGCAGGTGCGCCGACAATGCCTGGGGCCCACCAGTCCAGACCGGGACCCATTTCACCCCAATCTCACTCGTCACATCGCCGGCCATCCAGAGAAATGCATCGCTCATCACACAACTCACCTTACAACTCACCTCAACCTCTGCTTCTTTCAAACCCTCTCTCAGACTCTCTTGAAACGACTTGAGGAACAAACCAATTTGCTCCTCAATGTTTGCCGGCACCGAGGGATCGGTTATGCCGTCAGAGATCGGGACAAAGGATATGTTTGTAAAAATCAACCTGCGGAATTCTTATACGGACCGTGTATCACTGGATACGGTCCGTACACGAGTAAACATACACACAAATAGAGAAAGAGAAGAACACAGTATTTAACGAGGTTCGGCACCAACTCGGTGCCTACGTCCTCCACACTCACACACACCTTTTTCTATTTCTTTTTGAATGAATGTTTACAGGAGGGGGAAGAGTAGAATATATAGAGACAAAGAAATAATCGGGAAACAATCTTTTAGAATAAGAAACAAATAAAGGAAATTAATTCTAATAGCCAGCTGCCGCCTTCCTTCTTTGGTCTGGCGGTGCAGGTACACGGTCCGTGTATAGAGGATACGGACCGTGCATGATATATTTCAACAGCCTCCCTCAAGTTGGTAGGTAGATATCTATCATACCTAACTTGACAATTGATTCTTCAAAGCACTTTGTCGACACTCCCTTTGTCAGCATATCTGCCAGTTGTTCCTCAGATCTCACGAATGGGAATGAGATGACCTTTTCTTCCAAGTTCTGTTTGATAAAATGCCTATCGATTTCTATGTGCTTCGTTCTGTCATGTTGTACCAGATTGCGTGCTATCTCAATTGCTGATTTATTGTCACAATACAGTTGCATTTCTCCTTCCGGCTTAAAGCCCAGCTCGATCATGAGTTTCTTTAACCATAGGAGTTCGCATAAACCTTTGGGCATTCCTCTAAATTTCGCTTCTGCACTTGATAAGGCAACTACATTTTGCTTCTTACTTCTCCAAGTAACGAGATTTCCTCCCACAAAGGTGAAGTATCCAGATGTAGACTTACGGTCGATTCTATCTCCAGCCCAATCAGCATCTGTGTAGCCCAAATATCCAAGTGTCCGGTTTTTCTAAATTGGATACCTTTTCCTGGAGTCTTTTTGAGGTATCTCAGAACTCTTGTCACAGCATCCATATGCTGTTCCCTTGGGTCATGCATGAACTGGCTTACCATACTTACAGCATACGCAATGTCGGGTCTGGTATGTGATAAGTAGATAAGTTTACCTACCAGTTTCTGATAGGCTTCCCGATCAACAGCCGGGTCATCTGAAAGGCTTTCAAACTTCAGGTTTTGAACAATGGGTGTATCGGCTGGCTTACAGTCTAGCATCCCCACCTCTGCAAGTAAGTCAAGTGTATACTTTCGTTGGGAAAGAGAGATACCTTCTTTGGAGCGGAGCACCTCAATTCTCAGGAAGTATTTTAACCCACCCAAATTTTTCATCTCAAACTCCTGTGATAATCTTTGCTCTAGCCATCCTATCTCCTCACTATCGTCCCCTGTAATTATCATGTCATCAACATAGATAATTAGGATAGTTACCTTGTCTTGACGATGCTTGTAGAACATAGTATGGTCAGAGTCACTTTGAGTGTAGTTGTACTTCTTCATGGCTTTGCAAAAACGCCCAAACCATGCCCGGGGTGACTGTTTCAATCCATACATACTTCGCTCTAGCTTACAAACCAACTTCTCCTGTGCTAGGTGTGTGTAGCCTGGCGGAATGTCCATATAGATTTCTTCCTCCAAGTCGCCATGCAAGAAAGCATTCTTCACATCGAATTGATGTAGTGGCCAATCCTGATTTGCTGCAAGAGACAATAAGACTCGAACTGTGTTTAGTTTTGCAACAGGTGAAAAAGTTTCCTGAAAATCTATTCCATATATCTGGGTGTACCCTTTTGCAACCAACCTTGCCTTATATCTTTCAACTTTACCTGTAGCATCATATTTCACCGAGAACACCCACTTGCATCCAACAGTTTTCTTCCCACTTAGTAGTTGCACTAACTTCCAAGTCTGTGTGTTTTTCAGGGCTTCCATTTCTACTTCCATTGCTTTAACCCATTTGGGATCTTGCAAGGCTACATCAACACTGGTTGGGACCTGAATCTTGGACAGTTCAGCCGTGAAATTTTGCACCATATTGGACAACCCAACAGTACTGGTATAATTAGAGATGGCATATCTGTCTTGTCTGTTACCCTCGTCTCTATACCGTTTTGGTAGTATATTCCGGGTGGTTCTGAGGGGGTACCTTCTTTCAGGTTCAGTTTGAAGAGAACTTACCTCAGGAACATCCTCTGGAGAGCTCGAGCGTGGTATTTCTTCTTCCTCGTTCGACTGTATCACCTCTGCTTCCAATCTGGTGGTATCAGGTTCTGGTGCACGGTCCGTATCTTCCTCTATACGGTCCGTGTGCCTCTCCATCCGGGCAGTAAACTCTGGGTTAGATTCCACACGGTCCGTGTCCTCCTCTACACGGTCCGTGTATCCCTGTGCATCCTCCCACCAGATAGTTTGATTGGTTTCCTCCTGCCTTGGAGAGGATAAAGGCTGGTTCCGAAAATAAGGTTCATTTTCCAAGAAAGACACATCCATGGTCACATAAGTTCTTCCTGTTTCTGGGTCAAAGCATTTATATCCTTTCTGATTATTACCATACCCGACAAACATGCACCGAATTGCGCAAGGTTCGAGTTTGGTCCGTTTCTCTCTTAGAACATGTACATATGCTGTACATCCAAACACTTTTGGTGCCAAATTTAATGCTGAGGAATTTTTACAAACGAGGAAAGTTTTTGTAAAGGGGTAAGAAAGTTTAAGGTACTAGATGGCATCCTATCATAAGGTATACAGCTGTAGATATGGCATGATTCCAAAAAATCTGGGGTACATCATTTTCAAATAACAAGGATCTAGCAATTTCCAAAATATGCCGATATTTCCTTTAGGCCACACCATTTTGTTGAGGGGTACCAGAACAAGATGTTTCATGTATAATCCCATTACTTTTGAAAAAACCTCCTAAAGAACTATTCACATATTCCCCCCCATTGTCACTTGGAGAATTTTAATCTTCTTTCCAAACTGTCTTTGAATCAGGTTTGAGAAATCTAGAAAACAGTTTGTAACTTCACTTTTTTGTTTTAAGAGATATAACTATGTCATTCTAGTACTGTCATCAGTGAAAAGAACAAAATACCTTTCCCCGTTTACTGAATTAAGGGGCTGGACCCCACATATCAGAATGAATTAGATCAACAAAATCCAAATTTTTATAACAAACACTAGGATAAGATTTTCGATGACTTTTACTTCTAATACAAGTTTCACATTGAATTTTAAAATTTGATATACCAGTCCATAAGAAAGGAAAATTTTTCCGCATATATCCTACAGACGGGTGTCCCAACCTTTTATGCCACAACAAAATGGTATCGCTCTGAGTGCTTCTCCCAGCCAGACAAGTCGAACCAGTACTCAAGTCTTCAAGATGATACAGTCCATTTCGTTTAATACCACGCCCAAGTATCTCCTTCGTTAGGATGTCCTAAAAAATGCAGAAGCTTGGATACATTAATACCACACAATTTAAATCTTCAGCTAATCGACTCACTGATATAAGCTTTGTGGTTAGTGAGGGAACAAGTACAGTGTCTTTGAGACACAAAGTTTCTGTCACCTTAACAACTCCTGAGCCCATAACCTGTGAGGGAACTCCATTCGCATTCACAATTTCTTTTCGGTTAGATTCCCAAAGTTTATCAATGTCTGAATCTAAATAGGTCATGTGGTCAGTTGCTCCTGAATCTATTACCCACTTTTCTAAATTTTGAGTGACAAGAGCATTACCTTTCTCTGTAGATCTGTCTGTACCTTTGACATGAGTCGAAAGTGTTAGTGATGCTCTGCCTGTGTGGTCCTCTGCACGGTCCGTATACCCGAGTACACGGTCCGCACACCCGAGTGCACGGTCCGTATTCCCAAGTGTCCGATCCGAGCATCCTGCTAGGTGCGCCTGTCCACTGGGTCCCCTCTTGTTCCCTGAGGCCTTTTTCTCCTTGAGTTCGCGCCACCAGTCTGGATACCCATGCAACTTGAAGCACGTTTCCTTAGTGTGTTTTGGATTGCGGCAATGACTACATCCTCCTTCAACCAGCTTTCCCTGTTTTGTTTCAGATTTAAGAGAAAGAGATACCTCTGATGCATGGTCCGTGTATGGACCCGTACGGTCCGTGTATGAGCCCGCACTGTCCACACCCTTCATTGCCATGACTGCCGGCTGAGAGATACTGTCATTGCTGCACATCACCTTCTGCCTCATCTCCTCTCGTCTGACCCGGGCATATGCCTGCTCCACAGTTAGTAAGGGCACAGTTTGGATGATATATGCCCGAGTGTTATCTAGACGATCGTCTAATCCGGCTAGAAACTTGTAGACCTGATCTTGTTGAACCCAAGTGTTATGCTTCTCAATGTCCATCATGCAAACCATAGGGTTTGGTCTTCTGAAGTCAATCTCCTTCCACAACCCCTGCAACTCATTGTAATACTTCTCCAAAGATCCACCTGATTGTTTTAATTGGTGGACCCTTTGTTGAAGGTCATAGATCTGAGAAGAATCACAACCATCAAAGAAGGTGGTAGCCAAGGCATCCCAAACCTCCTTTGGCAGTAGAATATCGATGAAATTTCCAATAAGGCTTGAGTCAAGAGAGTTAAGAATCAAACCTTTCACCATTGAGTCATTCATCTTCCATTGCTCATACCCGGCCTCACCTATCGAAGGTGCCGGATTACCTTCATGTATATAGCTAGCTTGCCCTTGCCAGCCAGGTATGTCTCTATCATGGACAACCACAGCCCGTAGTTAGTTCCATCAAACTTAATGGAGATCGAATGAACCGGTACTTCAACCGGCATAGCCATCGCTTTCTGGGAGGTTAGAAGTTACTTCAGCGCTTGAAGTAGAAGTCATGTCAACGCTGTGGTCCTGGTCCTTCCCCACCCCCCGGTCTCGGATTGTCACCTTCCATTAGAGATCCCTAGATCTGGACCGCTCTGATACCATGTAAAAATCAACCTGCAGAATTCTTATACGGACCGTGTATCACTGGATACGGTCCGTACACGAGTAAACATACACACAAATAGAGAAAGAGAAGAACACAGTATTTAACGAGGTTCGGCACCAACTCGGTGCCTACGTCCTCCACACTCACACACACCTTTTTCTATTTCTTTTTGAATGAATGTTTACAGGAGGGGAGAAGAGTAGAATATATAGAGACAAAGAAATAATCGGGAAACAATCTTTTAGAATAAGAAACAAATAAAGGAAATTAATTCTAATAGCCAGCTGCCGCCTTCCTTCTTTGGTCTGGCGGTGCAGGTACACGGTCCGTGTATAGAGGATACGGAACCGTGCATGATATATTTCAACAATGTTGGCGAGCCATGGCCGGGGAAGGGAGGCGAGGGAGCGGCTGGTGCTGAGGAAAGAGAAATGAGAGGAGAGGCAAGAGAGGCGAGAGCGGTTGTGAGAGACAAGAGAGGTACTGAGTGTGTGCCATATGGGAATGCCGCCACGGCAATGTGAGATTGAGGAGAAACCATGGCGAGGGAAGAGGAATGACTGATCAGGGTTTTGGTGAGATCGTTTGAGAATTAAGGGGGAGGTTTTATGGTTTTAGTACATAGGTATCATTATCATTTAATGTTTAATTAATTGTTGTCGGATCATATGAGGTATTGGGTACACGGGATTTGTTGCTATCATAGATGAATCAGTTTGATACGATGAATTGATGATAATCTCATAGTAACAAGATCCGGGTTTAATTCGCGAATTATTTGCGAATTAAACGTTTTTGAGACTCCAGCGGATCAATCCACGTTTAATACGGTGATTCGCGAATTAAACACTCCATTCGCGAATTATTTGCAAATCTACGAATTCTACCTATTAATCGCGTTTTGTTCGGAAAAATTCATCGCTCCGTCGTTTATCTTCCTAAATCGTAATTTGTTTTCTGACTTCACTGAACTCTCTCTTTCCGTCATTTCTCTTTCCCTCAAAAACCTAATTTCTGAAATCTACGACTCCATGGGAGATTAAGAGTCAGAGACTACGACAACCAGAAGAAATCAAGTAAGTAGCGTAATTTCTCTCTAACTTTGATTGCAAATTACCACTTATTAGTGGTTGCTAAGCGATAAGCCGGGTAACATCTGTCTTTTTCCTTTTGATTCTCTATTTGAGATAAAACTAAGATATTTAATTGACCAAACCAATTCTATCAAGAATATCACTAGAACGAACCCAAATCCCCCACACATTTAATAGGATAAGTTATATCTAGCTTGTGATTGACCAAACCGATTCTCTATTTGACCAAATTCTTTGATACCTCACTAGCTGGTTCAAATCATACCAGTAGCTGGGTTAAACGTACCAGTTCACTGTGCTTCACCTTTTCAGTGTTCCTATGTTTCTCCTTTTTAGTGTTGTACCTGGTCCGAATCATACTAATATGTAGCGTCTAATTTGTGTCGCTTTTGTAGAGATGCCAAGAGAGAAAGATAAACTCTGGGAGTATATTTCAAGGGAGACCAACAAGATAGTACGGTGCACCTTCTGTGATATAAAGTTCTCGGGTGGGAGTAACTCGAATGCGATATCATTTTGCAAAGATAGCTTGTAAAGATGTCAAGGCATGTACAAAGGTACCTCAGACAGTTACGGAATTGGCATTGAAGGGAATAAAGGATTGGAAGCCAGCAATAAAAAAAAAGTTGCTGAGGTTTCGACCCAATCTGGTCATGTCGGGTCTGAATTGCAATCTGAAAATGAGACTTGTAATGGACACCAGGGTAAATGACTTAACTCAAAGAACCATCTCGTCTATGGTAAAAAAGGTTGAAACTAAAGAAGCACACAAGAAAATTGCTCTTTCCATCGTGAATGATAATTTGTCTCAATTTGTTGAGGTCTCATGACTTTCGAGAAGCTGTCAGGGCCATTGCTCGAGCTGGACCTGGTTATGAACCACCTAGTAGTGAGTTAGCTCGAACAAAATTGTTGGCAGAATTGAAAGATGAAGTCACCCTCTATGTTCAGTCTATTAAAGAGTCTTGGAGCACAACTGGGGTCACTATCATGTCTGATTCATGGACCGACTCTAAGAATAGGCCGTACTTGAATCTATTGGCGAGTTCTCCCAAAGGGGTTGTGTTTCTCAAGTCTCTTTGTACTGTTGGGAATAAAAGGATGCTCAATATATTTATAAGTTCATATCAGCTGTGATAGAAGATATTGGAGCAGAATAAGTAGTGCAATTTGTCTCCGATAATGCTTCAAACTATATATCTGCTGGTAGGATGATTGAGGAGAAATATCCTACCATATTTCGGTGAATTGTGCTGCGCACTGTCTTAACCTCATTTTCAAGGAGATTGATGGAATCAGTGGAATATGTCAGTGTTAGAGTGTGCAAGAAAACTTGTTCGGTTGTTTATAAGCACCAACATGTTATAGACATGTTAGAGCAAAGACCGATGGTAGAGAGTTGAAAAAGCCTGGGGTAACTAGATTTGCAACAAACTTTTTATGTCTACAGTCTATATTGAGAGAAGAGGAAGCACTTCGATACATGGTCGTTTCACCCGAATGGCGGGGTTTAGCTCCATGTAAAAGCAAAGAAGGTCTTGAAATTAAAGCGATCATAGAACAAGAGTCATTTTGGGAATGTGGGAGAGACCTTCTTCATTCCATGGAGCCTCTCGTGAAGGTTTTAAGGTTGGCTGATGGTGATGGTTCAACTTCAGGTTACATTTATTTTGCAATTAAACTTGCAAAAGAAGGAATTAAGGAGTTATTTAATCATGAAGTTGAGAACTATTCACCCTTCATTACTGTCATAGAAGACAGGTACAATAAATCTCTCAAATGTAATTTGTATGCAGCAGCAGCCTACTTAAACCCTCATTTGTTCTATGATGGATTGGTAAAGATGAATAGAGAGGTGAAAGAAGGTTTAGAAAATGTAATTAGAAAGCTTCTACCTTCATAAGAGGCACAAGTTGCAATAATGAAAGAGTTGAAGGATTATCATTCTTTGGATGCTAGCATTTTCAGTCCCATGGCAATCAATTATCTTCACATATCTCATCCAAGTAAGCTTTTTAGTCTTAATTGATAATTACTTCTTTATTTAGCTTACAAGTTCATGTGCATAAAACAATCTCATTATTTTGTTTATGAATATTTTGGAGCAGGGATATGGTGGGATATGTGGGGTGGTGCAGTCCCTATACTACAAAAATTGGCCATTAAAATACTGAGTCAGCCTATAAGTTCTTCTGCATGTGAGAGGAATTGGAGTGCTTTTGAGGCAGCTCATACTAAGAAGCGAAAACGGATGGAACCAGAAAAATTACAAGATCTTATTTATGTGAGGATGAACAATCACTTCAAACGTGCTATGATTGCTAAAGAGAAAGCTGACTCAGTTCCAATTAACCTTGTAAAAATTCATGCGTATGAAGGTGACTTTGAAATTGCAAGAGAGGAAAATGAAGGAGATAGTGAATCTGAGGCGGATGAAGTCTCAAATGACGCAAGATTGAATGAATCAACATTTAATTTAGATAATTTAGTGTAATATTTATAAGTTTATAATTTTGATTATAAAGGTTTAGGATTACTTTTGAGAAGATTTTAGTTAGAACTTGAAAGTTATAACTATTTTTTGGACTTCTATTTAGATCAGCTTATAGAAGTTAGCTAACTTTTGGAAGATGTAACGAATCAAATGTCCTAATATATTTATTTACTTGTTATATACTTGTATGCATACTGTTTTCTGTTATTGGTATCCATTATTGCTTACTGTTTATTGATTTTGTTAATCTAAGTCATGAAATTGATAGAACTCATACAGTAGAACTAAATAATCATGCCTATGTTAAATTTTCTATTTTTACACTAACAAAAAATTAAAATGAATAAAACAATCTCATTTTTTTCTGCTTTTCACAACTTCAGTATTTTAATATATTTGGTTTGTACAAAAACGAATTATTTCCGAATTATTACCGAATTATATCCGAATTATTCCCGAATTACGAATTTTTGACCTCGCCGAACCTTTCCCGAATCATTGAGTTGTGACTATGGATGATATATCAAGTAAATATATCTATTTTAAGCCGGATGATTCGGTGCAGATATGGTTGCATGGTACATTGGTACGAACGCTTAGGCCGATGTATCTCGTTCTCGTATGTGAATCAAGTCATCAACTACCCTTCAATTCTTCTGACGCGCCGGTAGCTCTATCGAAATTTTTCTTTTTTGCGGGATTTTCAGCGGTCCGGTTTCTGTATTTTAGTATGTGGTTCTAGATTGGTCCCCTACTGCCTTAAAAACACCATATAATGGTGTGGTCACAGACTCACGTGTAGTGTTTGCGTGTTACCGTGTTAGTGGTAATTGGGTTTTGTGTTATTTTTGTTTGTGTTTGCTCTGTGTAAGAGACGTAAGATAGTTGTTTTGGTTGTAATATATACTGGGTTGTATTGTCTTTTTTTAGGGGAGGGTTCTTTTTCTTTTAAGGGAGGTTTTTTTTTTTTTTTTTTCTTTTAGAATACTATACTGGGATGTAATACTATACAGGGTTATTTTTTTTTTGAGGGGAGGGTTGTAATAAGACTATACTGGGTTGCATTATTGGTGATGCATATTGTGTAACATTCTGAGGTGCTTTAGTTTTTGAGTTTATTTATTAGGTAAATTTTTGGGAGGTTGATTGGGTTATTTATTTTCTATTTTTGGACATTTTTGTTTTATGTGTTGTTGTTAGCTGGTTCTATTAATTTTTTTTTCTTCTGCTTAACTTTTCTTCTATTGTGAAGAGAAGTCTGGATAGTGCCATTTCAATATATATATAGAGTAAGGCTACGGTGCTTTACAAATTAAAGATGGTATTTTACTTCGGGCTACTTTTTCAATTTGCAAAACTCAAACAACCAATCCGAACCGTTCAACATGTTCTAAATATTGAACTGTGCTTGAAGACCAAATTTTACATTTTTTGAAATTTTTTTACTATTTATTAAGTCACTTTGAAAATCGCTGATTTGACGGTAAACAGTAAAAAACAGTAAAATTTTCTGGACCACCGGATCAGCGATTGAAAAAGTAGCTTAATAAATAGTAAAAAAATTTCAAAAAATATAAAATTTGGTCTCCAAGCACATTTCAACATTTAGAACATGTTGGACGGTTCGGATTGGTTGTTTGGATTTTGCAAATTGAAAAAGTGGCCCGAAGTAAAACACCATTTTTAATTTGCAAAGCACCGTAGCTTTACTCTATATATATATTACTAATTTCAAAACTTATTGAATCTGACTTGAAATGACGAATTCAAACTGTTCAATCCGATTTATTTCTTTAGTTGTGCATTCACATGCAAAATTTATAATTTTTCAAATTATTTATTTACTATCAAGTCAAGCGGTCAAATAAATTTTTCGAAATAAATTTTTTAAGTTAGTTTTAATGCATCCATTCTTCAACATTTTTTTAGTAATAACTTGAAAAAAATATATAAATTTTACATGTAAACACATCACTTATAATAAATCGTTTGAACAGTTTTGATTCATAGTTTGAAGTCTATTCAATAGATTTTAAAATTAGTGTCATATGACACCAATGTCATAGTGCCGAAAGAAATGTGTTTAATTATGTGTATTTTTGCCTGATATTTCTGTGTTTGATTTGTTTTCTTTACGTATTCATAGTTTATGTTTTAGAGTTTGCCTTTTCAATTTTGTTATTTTAGTTTGTTGTTTGTAAGTTAAGTATGTGCTATGCTTTTCTTAGTATATATGTTGCAGTGTATGTGTATTTTTTTTTTTTTTACCTTTCTTTGGTGTGGCTATATATTTATAATCTTGTAAAGGTTTATTCTTTTAGCGAGATTATATTATTTATTATTGTTTTGGACGATTTTCGATGTTAAGAAATTGGAAAAGAATACATCTAACATCATATGCTCCTAAAATATATAACGGGTTGTACATATTATTGCAAAATATGGTGCCCCTTGAATAGTAAAAGAAATGTAAAAATTGCAGTAATTGAACAAACCTGAAAATCCCCTTGACTAGTAAGTAGCTAGTAACACCTTCATGTTCTTAGACTTGTATTCCACCGAAGCTTCAAGTAGCTCAGTTTTAAAATCTTCAATCTTTACATACAGCTCGCGAAGCTTGTAAAAAACATTGCCTAAGAAATGAATTGCAAGTAGGTTAAATGAATATCGGTCCAGTTTGATTCGAACAATATATTTAACAACTCAGGATTTAAAAAAACAACTACAAATAGTTAATTCACAACTAATTTTTGGTCTGATGAGAAAAGCAACAGTAGTTGCAATTTTAACATTTAATTGAAAACTGATTTCTTATAGATATTAAAATAATTAGATGGTTTAATCTTAGTTTTACTTGAAAGAAATAAATAGATGCTAAGTTGTGAGCTTTAAGAAAAAAATGTCGGTAACTTATGTGTCTAACTATTAAAAAAAGCTGTCGAGTTCGAAATAAGAATAAAAATTAATTCCTTATAAATATCTATTTCAAAAAAATTTCTTTAAATATTATATATAGATGCTAAGGGGTGAGTTCAATACTTCAATACGAGTGCGTATCCTCTGAGATATCTCAACTTTTGCGTGACCGACGTGTACGGTGCCTATTCGGGGATAGCGCAGGGTCAGTATTATATGTGCTTTGAGATTCGTGCAGAAAGTATTTGAACAGCTGAGATTTTCCATAAAAACAAGTTTGAGATGTCTCAAAGGATGTGAATTCAGTTCAATACCCAACAAACTAAAAAGATCCCAATACGGCAATACCCAACAAAGCCGGTCGACATATAGAAAAACCTCTAATTATGGGCCTTCGTATAAACAAAACTATGGGTCGGATCAAGCCCAACATTAAAACATAACCAGGGCTAACCATAATTAAAAGCGAACCAATTTGGGTCCGATGTCCATCGGACTCAAAGTGAGTTTGATAGGTTCGATGACCATCCGATCTGTTTTAGAATTCGCGCCCACAACTTTCAAGTATGCTTTAAAATTAGTGTGCACAAATCTTTAAGTGTATCGGACGGTCCCTAAATCCATCGGACCCAAATTTGAGTCCCATGGACATCGGACCCAAGCTGTTCTCAATTAAAAGAACAAAAATAGGAAAAAGATGTACATATATCTGGCAGACTGGCAACCAGTCCGAGAACACTGGAGCAACATATAATCCGATTGAACGGAACCTTCCAAAAATCCAATGCATTATTAAGTTTGACTAATTTGTTGGAGATAGGGGTGTTAACGGGTGCGGTAAGGATCGGATGGAAGCATTTTCATATCCGTACCCGTTACAAATTATTTTACCCGTATCTTACCTGTACTTGTTATGGTTGTTGGATAATTAAACGATAGCGGATAAATAACGGATAATACTAAAATAATAATTATTTTTAATTTATTAAATAAAATATTAATATGATCATGCTAAAAGAATTATGATCATGTTAAACACAAGTAAACCAATTAAAGTATTCTTTTCAATGCTTATTATTATATATAATATATATATTTTTTATAATTACCTAATCGGATAAGGGTACAAAATAGGTTTTACCCGTACTCTTATCCATTTAGATAACGAAAAAACATATTTATCTGTATCCGTACCCAATAAGTTTACGAAAAAAAATCTTATCCATACCCGTCTATCGGATACGGTACGGATCGGGTAAACAAATAAAATGGTGCCATATATCGACACCCCTAGTTGGAGAGACATTATTGGATTTTTTTTTTTAAAAAAAAAGAGGCTGAGAATAGCCCATGTATTAAACTAAATGGAACCAAGTTTTACATATCACTAACCCTAATCCAAATTCTTTCTTCTAAACCTACTTTTGAGTTTTGAAGCCATACCAGAAAACCCAAGGGATGAGTATTTCTTCCTCAGTAGCAAAGAACTGCTGTAAATATCGTCAGTAGCACAAAATTTAACATCACTGTTTAATCAAGTATCAGTACTAGTACCACTGGTACCAGTATTTCTTCCTCAGGTTCCTTCAACTCTTCCATCATGGGAGGGATCATATCCAGATTGTCAGGCTTTCACCGTTGGATGTGTTCTGAGATGGATTCTTTGACATTTCCTGACCAACAATTCAATAAAGAGCATATCAGAATAATTATTTGTCTAATTAATTTAGGGACTTTGTCATTAAAACACACGCATTTCTTGTTTGCCATATGGTTCAACAAATAGCACTAACTACTGTAAAAATATCTGTTGTTGAAAATTTGGTACAGGGAACAAGGTCTGACAATTATCCTTCCAACATCAAACTTTGGATAAGTAAGCGCATTTTAGGAACAGGTGTTCATGATATTATCATTAATTTATGATATATAGACTAACGTATAGTTCCCATCAAGCAACGATTCGTGGTGTCTTGCCGGTCAAAATCCAACACTTAATTTCTATTTGTTTTCTGACATTCTTCAAGAAGAAAAGTGTCGCATCTTTCCAACATGGACTGATGATGATGCTTTTGTGTTTTGTGGGTTCAGATCCAGTGTGGTACACTACCGTGTGACCGATAACAGACTCCTAAGGTTGCCTCTCTTGGCTTAATCGCCAATTCGCCATGAGCCAACTACGTACTGTGGCTTTATGTAATTAGTTTAGGCACTATTGCATTTATTTGTCCGGTCGGGTTGTAGGGAGGCAACCGTAGGTAGGGCTGTACAAAAAATTTGTAGTTCGTAATTCGATTCGAGTTTGATTCAAAAAAGTTTGTAAAAAATTAAATTCGAAATTGAATTCGTTCGAAATTAATTCAAATCAAACTCAAACTGGACCTAGTTCGTTCGAAATAGGTTCGCAAACCAAACTTAGTTCGAAATTAACTCAAACGTGAACTATTGATTTCCGCTGATAATGAATTTTAATATTTTATTTAGAATAATATTTGGGTTTAATAATTCTAAGAATTTGGTGATTGTTCTCTATTGATATTTAAATTGTACTTTGAATACTTTAGATATTTGAAAACTTTGGTGATGTTGCTCCTGTTGGCTATTTGAAAAACTTTGGATACTGTGATTGTACTGAATTTTGATTTATTGTCCTAAACTTTGGTGTTTGATATAAATTTTGGTATTTGTAATGAACTTTGATATAAATTTTGGTGCACTGTGTAATTAGAATTCAGAATGTCTGAATTTTTATTGAAGTGTTGTAATTTTGAACTATGGCCTAGCCATAAGTCATAACTCGTATGTCGTAACAAAGTTCGTAAAAGTTCGAAATTGAGTTCGTTCGAAATTAATTCAAACCAAACTTAATTTGAAATTAATTCAAACCAAACTCAAACTAGGAGTAAGTTCGATTCGGTTCGGTTAGTTTGCAGCCCTAACAGTAGGAGTATGTGAAAAGGACCCACAGGAAATTAGTTGGGGAACAATAATTTGTTTAAAGTAGGAGTCAAGATGGGATTCCAAATTTCCAATTAATCTATGGATCATGTTTATCACAAGTACATCTGATCAGTCAGGCAGCTTACGGGACACTCGATCGCATATCATGTAATATATATATACGATATTAGGATCACTGGTGTTGAGCCCGTGAGGAAGATCAGTTGCACGGTCATATATTGGAGATGCCGGGGAGAAAGCTGAGCAGTTTGTCACCATAGGATCTAACGGCTGAGCAAATTTAAACAACTATTTGGTCTATTAACTAGGTATTATTGCCTAGTTAGTTGAGGTTGCAAATTTGGACTATTGAACATGTACAACTAACCCAGCTAGCTTAATTGGGGGTCATATATATGTTCACCTTTTTTAATTTAATATGCAAGAGCCCTAACTTAATGTTGGTTGTTAGTATAGTTATATAGAGAAACAAAATGGTCCCTAGCAAATTGTGTCCAATACCAGTGGTGAAAGCTCACATATCATTATTAATTATCTTTCCATGTAATATGACGCTTGATGAAAGAGGTGCCAAACAGTACACAAATTATTATAAAGTGTCAATTAATTGAAAATAACCAATTAATAGGTGAATTAATAATTTAAAATTGAAAAAAAAATGCTCTTCCGACACTGTATACCTGACGATATCATCTTTAAATCCTACTATATATTTGGTGGACTAATTATGAATCGCCAAAATATCATCTTTAAATCCCAATACAAGTCATAGTTAAGTTAATGGTGAAGGAGTTGATTAATTTGAACTGGTTAATTCGATCCGACTCGGTTAAACAAAAGAAGTTGAGGACCGTTCTAACAAAAAAAAACAAAAAGTAAAAATGATGATGATAGTTACAAAATGGGTAAATTTCGCTGGAGGTCACTAAACTTTGTCCTTTGTCACGAATTGATCACTCAACTTTAATCTGTTTCTCCATAGCCACTGAATTTTTAATTTGTCCAATCAAGTCACCTTATAATTTTTTCATCCAAAATATTAACGGTTATAACTTTTCCGTTAGTTTTTCGACGGAATGAGCATATTCCGTTAAAATTTTGAATGAAATGAGTTATATTTTGGACATAATGAGAATATTCCGTTAATATTTTAGATAGAAAAGTTATAATGTGACTTAATTGAGACAAATTAAAAGTTCAATAGTTATGGAGAAACAAATCAAAGTTGAGTTACCAATTAGTGACAATGGATAGAACTGTGAAAATTTCCAAATTAAATTTTCACATTAAATTATACATCAAGTCATATTAAATTTTCACATTAAATTTCCACAATAAATTTCCACATTAAATTATATATCAAGTCACATTTAATGTGGAAATTTACCCTTATAAAATATAATAAAA
The DNA here is from genome assembly GCA_025461045.1 of Carex parvula. Lineage (NCBI taxonomy): Eukaryota > Viridiplantae > Streptophyta > Magnoliopsida > Poales > Cyperaceae > Carex > Carex parvula. Next base: position 80,192 of record JAJGRW010001229.1, on the reverse strand, counting down.
CAAAAGAACTGTGAAAATTTTTCTTGGAGAAAATAATGACGAAACGGACAGAAAACGAAAGCCATAAATGCTGGCATGTTTCTGAGCAGCTACAAAACAAAAAGCATCAGTCATCAGTTAATTTCGGAGGGACCAAAAAGTGATAGATATTGACTGGCAATTAATACAGGAACCAACGTTGCCACAACGGAATTAACGGAATTAATATGATAATATCATGAAAAGTTGGACTAAGGTGCTTTCCGAAATAAAGTTCTTATTTTATTTTCGGTCCAAATCATCGATACATTTTCATATTAAGACTTGATTAGAGACAACATTTTATGTTTTTTGAATATCTTTTACTATTTTTTTTTTAAAATCATTATATTTTATTGTTCAGAATTTTCAAAAAATAATAATATTCAAAAATTCTAAATTACAAATAAATACTGATTTCAATGTCCAAATTACCTTTGTTACTCTGGTAAAATTCATCTTGAAAGAATTTTACAGCTTCATTCTGGGAGGACCCAGCTGGTGCCAAAGAGGAGCGTGAGCTCAACTCGAATCAGATTGATTTTTAATTTGAATTCGACTTAATTTAACTTGTAATCAAATTGAAGTCAGACTGTGGTAAAATATATATTACGAATCGATCCGTATTATTGATTCTGAAAGCTGATATATGTCAAAATAGAACCCATGCATGTTAAATATATTTAAGTTAAAAGTATTGATCATAATGTATTGATTGCAGCGGCTAGAGGGCAAAGGGGCTAAGTCCCCTATAAATTTTAATTTTAATTTTTACAAAAGTTAACATTATTTGTTACTCTTCTTAATATTTTGAGCTCCACCTCTGCATAATGGAAGCCAATAATTTAGAACACTGCTAGCGGTTTTTATTTTTTTGGTTAATAATGGCCGTGTTCTAGAACAATGGTGGCTATTGAGTTTACTCCACATGATAGAATGCCTTTTGAAAACCCCAATGACTTTTGAAAACCAAGTTCGAATCCGAATGCTATATAGATTACAAACTCGCGCTATCTAAGTCCTCATTGAAAATTCAAAGTACTCAATTTATTTCTCTATATTATTTAATTATTATTTCTAAAAAATATCTCCTACTTAAAAATTAACAAATAAAATAATATAATAATTGTATGATTTTATTCAATATTAATGTTTGACTTGGTATAGAGAGGGGAGGTAGTACAGTTGGTTAAAAAAAAAGTTTAAGACGGTTGATTACTCAAAGATCGAGAGTTTAATTATATTCATAACTTTGTAGGTTTTTTGGGAGATTTACAAAAAAAAAGTTTATTTGGTATTGGAGAGACGAAAGATTAAGCAACTTAAAAGGACATAATTGATGAATATCTATATATATATATATATATATATATGGCTGGGACGCTCTATTAATGATACTACCATTCATTTAGGATTCAAATCTACTGAAAACCCAATACATGAACAGTGTTCTTAGAATTTCTGAAATTCATAATTCAGCCGTTGAACTGTTTCGAGATACGTGCACAAAAAAACTAGTTATTTCGAGATACGTGCACAGAAAAATTTAAACAGCTGAATTTAAAATTTTAAAAATTTCAAAAATATTGTTCATGTATTTTGAATTTCAGCTGAACCGAATCAATTCATTTATGATGCATAAGAGTAACTACATTAATTATTTACTTCTAGAACTTTATTGAGGTCCCCTCCGAGATGCTGTTTGTGACGATGCTTTTGTATAGCCGCTAAAAAAAATGCAAGCATTTATGACTCTATCATTGTCCGTATTAACTCCACAGTCTCTTTTTTTTATGAAAGTTTCGCTGAGGCTGTCAACAATCCACGTGCTAGTCTCACCGTGGCATTCTACCATTGGTCCACCCCAATGACTTTTGGAAACTACAGCTTGGAGAGTATTTTATTATTTTTTATAATTTTTTATAAAAAATATAGGGATGTATATTGAGTAACTTGAAATTTCGATGAGCTCGATGGCGTCGAGTTTGTAATCCGGATTCATACTTTGGAGCCGAGGTAGCTCTCATCCAAACTTCTTCAAAATATTCTAGAGCAACACAGAAAGGCGCACAGTTAGATCTCTACTTTTGGATTCGAAATTCCGAATTCGGCTCCAAATTTTTCATAATTAGGAGCGTATTGACATTAAACATTAGGATCAATTGATCTCTATTAATTTTCAAATTTTTTGTTTTTACATGTGATTATATATACTTTTGAGTTAAATGTTATAGGTAATGTAAATTAATTTTCATTCGCAATATAAATTTTCTATATAATTAATCTCCATAGTTTAAAAATTTAATTCCGTTTATGTCCATAACAACACAAAAAACCAGCTTTAAAACAAGAGATTTGAAGGGATTTGATGTGGGATGTAATGTGGTCAGAAATTCAAGTTTGGATCTGTGTTGCTGTGAAAAAAGTGGGAGGAGTTTGGATCCAGAGAGCTAATTTTTTTTTCAAAATTTGAACTCAGGTTACAAACTCAGCACTATCTAGATCGTCATTGAAAATTCAAGATACTCAATATATTTCTCTATATTATTTAATAATTATTTCTAAAAAATCTCCCAATTTAAAAATTAACGAATAAAATAATGATAATTATTGTATGATTTTATTCAATATTAAGTTTGACTTGGTATTGGAGAGACCAAAGGTTACGCAACTTGAAAGACATAATTAATGAATATATACACGGTGGGGACGCTATATTAATGATACTACCATTCATGTATGATATTATGATTCGAGTAGAACTAGGGTGTTCTTAAGCTCACCAAGTCTTTTTTTAACCTTAACTCAAAAATCTATTTGATTGGCTTCAAACAACACATTCAAACAGTTGAAACCGATTTACATGTTAAATTATAATTTTTCGAACTAGTTTAGTATAAAGTCAAGCGGTCAAAAAATGATGAAAAGTGAACTCATTAAAATTAATCAACTTATAAATCATGTTTTGTTACCGCTTGACTTCATAGTAAATTAGTTCAAAAATTTAAAAATTTGACATATAAACGCATCACTCATGAAGGAGATCAGTTTCAACGGTTTGAATGTGTCGTTTGAAGTCAATCCGATAGATTTTTGAATTAAGCTCACAAAGGAACTTAGTGAACTTAAGAACGCCTTAGTTCACGCTCTTATAATTCATAGACTAACAACATTAATTATTTACTAGAACCTTATTGGGTCCCTCGGAGATGCTGTTTGTGACGAGGAAGATGCTTCTGTACAACCGCTAAAAAAAGCAAGCATTCATGACTACCATTATCCGTCCATTTCATCAAAATTGTTTTCATAAGAAATGTAGAATCGTTACCTATATTACTATAAATAATAGCTATTATTAATGAATTATTCAGATAAATTAATTATTCAACTGAATTAATAAATGCTTTTTTTTAATCGAAACTGAAAAAAAATCTCTTTGCTGTTAAATTCCTGTTTTTTGAGTATTCCTTTATTAATTTTTTCGAGTTCAACACTGATCAAGACGTATCCAAATAAATTAAATCATAAAATCAACCTTAAAAAATTAAATCATAAAATCATTGTACTGAATCATAACATAATTATAAAAATAGTCGATGAAGGTATTAATATAAAAACTTCCCACTTATCATGTATAGATAATATCATAATAAAAATCTACGAGTCGTCGGAGTTTTCTATCTCAAAGTATGATATTATATATATGTATTTTTTATTATTTGTGCAAATCAAATGTCTTTTAATAACTACGTTTATTATTTTGCGTGGAGTTCAGTTTAAATTAGTTTGTTCACTTGTAACATCATGTATATTCATTATCTTTTGTCTAACTGTCATTCTATGGACATGCAGCAGCCACCAAAGTCAGATATGGCTGGAGCTATATTGCATGGATAGGGTTATGGGTAGTGGGGTCTGGAGCTAGGTGTCATTTTCTAGGTTACTGGGGTCTGGAGCTAGGTGTTGTTTTTATACAAGGGCCATATATGGCTGCCAAAGGTATATTGCATGGATAGGGTTATGGGTATCGTATCGGATACGATACGGATACGGAAATACGGTAATTTTTAAAAAAATTAGATACGATACGGTTACTATATATTTTTTATTAAATTATTTAATTAATTTAATACTTGTATTATATAAATTATAATATAAAAAATCAACTTAAGTATAAATTATATATAATTGATAGTAGTTTCAAACAACTCATGAGTTAGTGTGTTAGTTACTATGGTATATGTTGTTTCTCACGTTGAGTCAGGTTTGAATTTCGGATGAACCTAGAATAAAAATTTTGCCAGTGGTGACGCGCGGTGCACAAGATCGGGTCCATGCGCGTGTATCGGGCGTATCGGCCCGTTTCAATCCGTATTGTTGACCGTATCAGATGGTTAGGGATACGCTACATCATCTGATACGCCAGTTGGCGTATCCGGTACGTATCGTATCCGTATTTGTATCTGATACGCACCCAATACGGGTATTGGGCCCAATTAGAAGTATCCGAGTAACATAGCTGCCAAGTACATATAACATATTTGGTATTCGGTCAAGGTTTGCCTGGTTAATTATATAATTTAATGTTAGGTTTAATGGCCATATTTGGTTGTGGAATAAGAGGTGGAGTAAACCTCTTACTCCACACTTAAGTAGTTAAACGAGAAGTAAGGTAGAGTAAGAGGTGAGTTAATTCGGAGTAAGTTATTCCACCTCTCCAGGTGGATTAACTTACTCCACAGTTACTCCACCTGTAGGGTCCACTGTCTTAGGCAGAGGCTCATTTTTCAACACCTTACTCCTATATGCGGATTAATTTAAGTCATGACTTAAACTACCAAACCAGATATAAAATGTGTGGAGTAAGATAGAGTAAGTCATTTAATCCTCGTTAACTTTACTCCACAACCAAACATAACCACCAATGGGACACATAAATAGCTCTTATTGCCATCTCTCGGCTGCTAATGCATTTAATTTTTGTATTTAGAGATCGCAATTGCAATGCTTTTAATGTGTATTAGCTGCCGACATAATGTGCACAGGCGGGACTAGAAAATTTGAATATGGAGGGCTAATCTATAAAATACATAATATGTGGAAAAGGCAAAAAGTAATGTAGTTAGTGGGAGTTGAACCCATGACCTTACAAATACCATATTGAGCTCTTACTACTAGACTACATGCACACATTTGTCATTTGATGAGGAGAGCTAGACTATATAAAAGTTTATAAAACCAAAAATTTAATTAATCTTAATATACATAATTAAAAATATTTAAATCATAGGGGTGGCTTAGCACCCCTGACGTATATAGATCCGCCCCTGTGCACATTTTTTTTTTTTAATTCTGATAGAGACTATCAGAGTTTTTTTTTTTTTTTTTTTTTGATAATGTGCACATTTTAAGGTTATTTTTTTTCTTGTCATAATTTGGAGATTTAGAAACAAGTAAAAAGAAAAAAAAATAGATCATATATTATTGAAGGTTAAGAAAAAAAAAAAACAAATTCTTAACCATTTTTTTTTCTAATGAGCACACTTTTGTATTATCTATATATTCGAAAATTAAGAAATTGTTTTATTTGTTTAGGTACACAAATAGACTCTTAACCATTTTTTCTTTGGTAGTTTTAGTTTAGTTGTGAACTTGTAACTGATAATTATTAAGACAGGCAGAGAATGACAATGTCGAAAGATTTTATAAGGCAAAAAAGAAAGATTTTATAAGTCAAAAAAGCAAGAATAAAAAGAGACAAAATGCATGTGCAACCGCATAATACATCCTGATTGACACATTCTATCTACTATAGTACTATATATTGGAAGTTAGCAAGAGAAAAAAATAAGTGTTATATCATTAATAAAAGAATCACCAGAGGTACAAGTTCAAAAGAAAATATTAGGATATGCCCAGTATATATTAATGATATAACACTTATTTTTTTCTCTTGCTAGTTTCCAATATATAGTACTATAGTAGATAGAATGTGTCAATCAGGATGTATTATGCGGTTGCACATTTTCTCTTTTTATTCTTGCTTTTTTGCCTTATAAATTAAATCTTTCTTTTTTATAATAATTTCTGTTAATTCCAATATCTATTTTATTTTTTTTCGTAGAAAGTCAAAATTCATCACCATACTAACTTGTTGGCCACACTTTGATGGTGAACACTAAATCTCGACCTTGTGATTTTATCTTCCTTTGAGATATGCACACATTTAATTCATCCACAGTTGTAACTTGTAAGCATTATTTCTCCAAATCGCAATTGATTAGTCAGCTAAAATAATTATGAAAAGATAAAATCAGATATTAATCATGATCTACCGAGATTTGTGCAAACAGAATTTAAAATCTGCACTAATCTCAACCAGGTTACAAATCTAAAGCGTCTGCACGAAATCTCGATACAAATCAGATATTTAAATTTCAATTAGATACCCATCAGAAACCTACTCTCTTCCAATTTCTTGGTACCCACTCTGAACCCTTGAAGAAATACTGGTATTATTAAACGCTTACGATGATCAACAAATCACCAATCACATTCTGTGTCCTAAATCCTAATACGAGGAGGACACAACGCTACGTCATCAGCTCTCCCACTGGGCCACTATACCCACGTTATTCTCATCGATCGCACAGACTCAAATCAACTTTAATTAATTAATACCCCAACTGGCAACTGCCACCAGTATCCCTCGCGCCAATTTATATATATACATGATACATCTCCCCTCTTCACCTCTCAACTAGAAACCACTAAGCATTTATCTTCAACCCGAATATATTTATAATAGTAGATAATTAATTAAGGCCAGCATGACTCAATCTCATGTTGCCATCGTGGCATTCCCCTTCAGCTCACATGCCGGGTCCCTCTTCTGCCTCGCTCGTGCCATGGCCGCTGTCGCCCCGTCATCTCACTTCTCCTTCCTCAGCACCAAACGCTCCCTCTCGTCGTTCAACAGCCAGCAGATCCTCCCCAACATATCTCTCGTGCCAATCTCAGATGGCATCACCACGCCTCACGCGGCATCGACACACTTTGAGGCGATCGAGTTGTTTCTCAAGTCCTTTAAGGAGAGCCTTAGAGAGGGTTTGAAGGCAGCCGAGCTGGCGCAGGGTTGTGAAGTGAGATGCATTGTCAGCGACCTGTTTGTCTGGTTAGCGGCTGATGTGGCAGATGAGATGGCCGTTAAATGGGTCCCGGTACGAACTGGTTCGCCTCTGGATTTGTATGCGCGTTTGAAAGCTGATTTGATAAAGGAAACTGTTGGTGTTGGAGATGAAGGTATGTTCGTTCTATGACATGTATAACATAGATTGATCTTTACTATAGATCAATATTTCCATTTTTTTAAGGTTCAAACAGTTCAATTGAAGCGCTCAAAATAATTTCTATATGAAAATATACTTGCAGAATAAATTTTAAATCCTTTTGTTTATTTTTTAAACATGAAGAATATTATTATGTTTGAATGGTCTAAAATCTTTAGATCAAGTGATTTTCTAATTAACTGTTTCTTTGTGTTTTTTTCTCAGCTGTTAGATCCTATGGTGACAAGCTGCTCAGCTTTCTCCCCTGCCTCTCCAATCACCATGCAACCGATCTTCCTTACGGCCTCAACACAGGTGATCCCAATTTTGTATACCACCTGATATGTGATCGAATGGCCCGTAAGCTGCCTGAATCAGATATACTTGTTACAAACACAATCCAAGGATTGGAATGCAATCTTGACTCCTATTTTAAACAAAATTTCACCCACTATTTTCCTGTGGGTCCTTTTCACCTTCTTAATCCATCCCAAAAAGAGCCTCCTACAGATTCCTACGGTTGCCTCTCTTGGCTTGATTGCCACGAGCCGGCAACTGTTGCTTACGTAAGCTTAGGCACAATTGCATTTCTTTGCCCGTCTGAGCTTACCTCCCTTGCCAACGGGTTGGAAGCGAGTGGCGTGCCATTTCTTTGGTCTTTAAAGGAAGAGACGCAATCTCACCTTCCGTCAGGATTTATAGATAGAATGAATGAGACTGGTAAGGGGAAAATTGTTCCATGGACCCCACAAACTAGCGTGCTAAAACATTCTGCAGTGGGCGCATTTGTTAGTCATTGCGGGTGGAATTCGGTATTAGAAAGCATTGTTGGAGGGGTTCCATTGGTTTGTAGACCGTTCTTTGGAGATCAGACGATAAATACAAGGTTGGTTTCGTATGTTTGGAAGGTCGGAGTCGCAATGGATGCCGGAGTTTTCACAGAGGAAACTGTTGTTAGGGCTTTTGATGTGATATTCAAAAGGGATGAGGGAAAGAAGATGAAAAGCAAAATGAATGAGCTAAAGGACATGGTAATTGCAGCAGTAGGAGAAAATGGTAGCTCAAAGGAGAATTTGAAGAGGTTGATGAAGATTGTTTGTGGATCTTAGTTATGTCGTCGAGTCGCCTTTATGGATAGAATACAATTTGTGCAAGCTGGATTCAACGCTTGCCTATGTTTTGTTGGAATTTCCATGCTCAATCAAGTATTATCTAGGATATATATAAATTTGTTCTACTTATCGTGTGCAGTAGTCAAGTTCATTCTAGACATATATATATGATGTTAAATATGTCTTTATTGATAGTGTTTTGAGCGTGGGGTTAGGTTGTTTTGATGGAACAAAGTATCATTCATTATCTTTTTTGTAGCTCTCATTATGTGGAATATCAATATGCAGCAGCCCCAAAAGGCACATTTTTCATTTTCTGGGCTGCATCATTCTCAGATAATGTACATCTTTTCTCTATCTTTGTTCATTCAAGGCTAGGCCTGATTATATTTTAATGTTGGGCTTGATCCAACTCATAATTTTTTTTGTACGAAGGCCCATAATTAGAGGTTGTCCTATATGTTGGCCGCTTTCTTGAGTATTGGTTTATTTATTTATCTCAATATTTTTCTAATTTTGCGTGGCCTACAGATTTGAGATTTTTCTCATTATCTAATTTTGCGTGCCAAAGCCAACGGTAATATACGAAGGCCCATAATTAAAGGTTTTTCTATGTGTCAACCTACAGTTTTTTCTTCGGCTCACACTTACCATCTAGAGTTGTAATTTTACAATATAATGGTCTGAATTGAGTAAGGAGCCGAAGGAGGTACCTCTTCTTCATGTCTTGATGTATTCAAGTGTGCATGCAGATGCATTGATATTCAAATACTACTAGACTTTGGAGGTACTTTATGACCAAGAATATAGACAAAAAGCACAATGAAAATTAAATTAATGAAAATTCCACTTTAAAATTTTGATGAATAAGTATCTAAATGACGAAGAAGTTATATAGAATATATCTTAATTTCTTTTTCAACTCAGAAATATTAATGGTGCGGCTGAAATGACATTCTAAAACCAACTTTCGTTATAAATTTGTTGAAAAGTAAACTTTAGTAAGACAATTAGTGGAATTCTTAAGAAAAGAAAAGTAGTTTTTGCTTGGTATCATATGCCAAATAGAATTCTCACTTAACTATAAATGAAAAAGAAAATTTTGGAAACAAAATAATGGAAAAAAATAATAATAAAAGTACCAAACCCATCCATAATGATTCGCAGCAGACATCACTACCCCAGAGATAACACAGAGTATCTGGTTTCCGAATTCAGTGAAGTTCCGCACATTTATCTGTCCGAACTGACCACAGAAGATCTGTAGTCTCCTAATGTAAAACGCGCGAAACAAATCACCAATGGTCGGTACGGCGGTAACCACACCGCATTCTATCATCATTTCCCAATCCATATCGCATCTTCTTCTCCTTTTTCTCAGGCACTCACTCAAACGATGCCCCAGTCGCTCTTTTTTCGACCGCTCCTCTCTCTCCATGAAACCCGCGCCTCACCTCCGCACTTCTCTTCTATCCCCTCTCGCCCCACTCAAACCCCAACCCGCAAACGAGTCCGGATGAAACCCCTTGGACCCAGTCTAAGGCAGCTCACGGCCCGAATAGTGGATCTAACGAAAAGGAGGCAGCTGAAGCAGATCTTTTCTGAGGTGGAGGAGGTGAGGAAAAAGAACATTAAACCTAACACTATTGTGATGAATGCTGTGATGGAGGCGTGTGTGCACTGTGGGGATGTTGATACTGCTCGCAAGGTGTTCGAGGAAATGTCTGGCCCGGATAGTTGTGGGGTTGACTGTGTATCTTATGGTATATTGTTGAAGGTATTGTTACTTCAAATAATTTATTTTCCTGCTATCAAGAAAGAAGGTTTATTGCAGTTTGAAAATTGCAATTACAACCTTGCACTTTTAGGTTGTTTGGAGGGGTTGTGTATGAAAGGTAGGGATGAGAAAGGAATGGGAATATTAGATGTGCAAACTTGCTCCACTGCTTGTTGCCATGGAGAGAAGGAAATAATCATTCTAGACAATGCATTATATAATAGAATTAAGAGAAAGAGAAGGCTTTTTTTTTTTTTTGGAATCTGATATATCAAATTTTCTCTGATCTCGTCTATGCTCCTTTCTGGAGTTTACAAAAACTGGATGTTTGGAAGATAGTGCCAGTGAGGTTTACCCTTATATTGCCTCCCCCCTCTCCTTGTATAAATGTTACGGACCAAGATTAGAAAATTTTTATAACTTCCCCTCACATTCTAATACTAAAATGTGGCAAAGCCCAACTTCTTTATACAAGTGCAATAAATCCTATCGAATTTAATTCATATAAGCTTTTTACAGTTAAGGGTAAATCTGTCAATATTCAACTGAATGTACTTTGTCCATCCTGGTAATCTCACAATTTGGGTCAATTGCACATATTCGAAATTATTATTAGCGTCAGTATGCAAATATGAGAAATGTTGAGGATACTTTGCCAATTTAGTGAAGCATCTGGTGTTATTTACAAAAATTCTGATGATAAAAAAGTTTGACTTTGGTTGAGTTTAGTATCTCTTTGGCAATGTTTCTTAGAGTAGAACTAAGGTATTCTTAAGTTCACTAAGTTCTTGGTGAGCTTAACTTTAAATTCTATCGGATTGACTTCAAATATGAATCCAAACCGTTGAAACTGATCTACTTGATGAGTGATGCGTTTACATGCAATTTTTTTTTTTCGAATTAATTTAGTATATATTCGAGCGGTCAAAAAATGATAAAAAATGAATGCATTAGAATTAACCTATAAACCTTCTTTTTTGACCACTTGACTTTATACTAAATCAATTTAAAAATTAATTTTTTTTTATGTAAACGCATAACTCGTGAAGTGGATTAGTTTCAACGGATTGGATTCGTCATTAAAGTCCATTTGATAGGTTTTGAAGTTAACTTACCAAGAAGCTTGGTGAGCTTAAGAACACCCTAATTCTACTCATGTTTCTTAAATAATGCAATGTTGTGTAATTTCCAGTTAATGCAATGAATAATACCTATTTTTTTTTTCTTTTCTTTTTTCTGGTAAAGGGCTTGGGGCATGCTCGAAGGTTCGATGAAGCATTCCAAATTATTGAATCTGTTGAAGATGGTACTGCTACTGGAAGCCCCATGCTGTCTGCTCGACTTTTTTATGGTCTTTTAAATGCAATTCTTGAAAAAGGTTTGTGAATGGTTAAAACTAAGATTCTTGTACAGTCAGCTTGTGCCAGTTGTACTGGTATTCCTAAGACTACAATTTAGCCGCTCTCCTTTGTTAACTTCTTATTCTTGTTTAATTTGGTGCTTAGTTGGATAGTTTAGGGAAAATTTAGGCTAAGTTAGGTTAATTGATCTGAAAAGAAATTAAGGAAGGCACAATTGAACCATAAGATTCTTGTTGCTCAATATTTTTCATTCTTCAAATAAGCTGGAGAGATGGTTTATTGTTAAATAGATGAAAGTGATAAGACATTGGTAGATACTTAGATCTAATTTCTGCAATATTTATCTCCACACAAGTATTGATAATATCCTGATAAACCCCACCAATTTCAATAGGAGATATGCGCCGTGCAAACGCACTTGTTGCAAGATGCCGGAAAGTTCTTAATGACGAAGGTGACTCTGTTTACTTGTACAATCTTCTAATGAAGGTAACCCTGTGCTTAAATTTTCTCTGACATTTGTAAATTAGTTTAATGACATGAATGCTATATACATATTCCTTGTGCATGGCTCTGCAAAAACTTAGTTCTTCCCATGCTGAGTTGTATCTATAAATAACTAAACATATATTACTATTTACTTGCAAACAATGCCCAATATATCTTATAGTTACAAGTTTGCAACTCTAGATCAATATGGCACATTTGTCATTCTTTTATGACCAGGGTTCAAATACCTCATATATTTCATTCCTACTTCATACCTCACATCTCTATCTCCGTTTTCCAAGTCCAAACAGTCGATCCGAACTGCTCAACATGATCTGCATATAATGTGTTTGGAGACCAAATTTTATATTTTTTGGAAATTTTTTTCTATTGTTTTAGATAGGTACAAAATCACTGTTTTTCAGAATATTCTGACCATCCAGAAACTGTGATTTTGTACCTATCTAAAAAGAATAGTAAAATTTCTTAGAAATATATAAAATTTGGTCTCGAAGCACATTTTAATATGGAGATCATGTTGAGCGGTTCGCATCGACTGTTTGGACTTTGAAAATGGAGATAAGGATGTGAGGCACGACATGAGGCATATGAACTCTACTCTTCTTTTATTTACTTTAATTTGCAAAGTTTGGAGTATAAATGGTAGAAACACACAAGTTAATCTCTATTTAAGTTAACATAATAATTTTTTACTTGGGAGTATTTTTTTATTTTTGAACTAATGTTTTCAGGGATATGCAAAGGCAAGCTTTCCTCTTGGTGCTCTGACAGTCAAGGATGAGATGATGCGGCAGGGGGTCAGACCTGACAAGCTAACCTACAACACACTCATTTCTGCATGTGTAAAGTCAGGAGAAATGGAGAAAGCAGTTCAGTTGCTTTCAGATATGAAGGTGTCTTGCCACTAGTGCTCCAAAGGCCAGTTTAAATTACATCTCTTGTCACTTGTGCTTTCTATTTGGAATTTGGATGTTACTAGTCCTCTATTTCTCCTCTTCTTTTTAATTTTTTTTTTTTGAAGTTTAGTGGAGAAGTTTTCACTAAAAGATATATTAATAAGAAAAGTATTTACAACGCGTGGGCTGTATTTGACAGTCCATCAACCTAGTCACTATTACAACAGCTCATTTTGAAAAATTTCCCTTTTTTAAAAAAAAAAAATCGGCAAGGTGCACCTTACTGATCAGATACTACTTGTTTTTTCCTTTTTTAAAAAAAAAATATATATATATATATTTTCTGCAAAGATCATCAAGTGCCTCCCATGTATTTGCCTGTCAACATTGTTGACTGTATTACATCCAAGCCAAAGTCCATTAAAGCAAAAGTGACATAACGTTCAAGAACTTTATCATATCAGCTAATCTCCTTCATACTCAAGTTCATATTCCCTTTTAGCTCAACATGATAATTTCTTGTTTTAATGTTAGTTTAATTTGGGTTTGCACAATACGAGAGCTTAGTTTTACAGGCAAAGTTTTCAATTTTCTTTTGGAAATCATTATTTAATAGTGTAAGTCATTGTTTCTTTTCTGTCCCAATCATATAAGGTGTTATTTCCAAAGATTTCTACTAGCTTTCTGCAAAATTGAAATTTTTTGCTGTCCCTTCAAAATTCATTTCAGTTTTGTTTTATTTTTGCTAAAAACCTTGTATACATTTTAAGCATTATACCTTGCCTTGAAGTTCATCCTATTCAATGCTTAGGTGAGGCCAAATTGAATTATGAGCAAAGAGAATAGTATTGTTTTTCTGTCTGTATATTCATTTTTTTTTCCCTCTTTTTCTTGAATCGCATGCAAAATTATGTAAATGATTGGAAAAGGTTGAAATGTTGAATTGAATTTGCAAGGCCTGTCTTTCCTCAACAGAGAAGTGCAACCTCAGGTTTCCTTATGTAGTTTTCTTCAATTGAAATGGATGATTATACCTATTTGAGTTGTCATTATCCATTTTATGGTCTAATTAAATGGTGATACTAAATTTAGGTCATGTTATACTGTCAGAAAATTTGACCTTGTCTGATCACTTCTTTGTATCATTTAACAATTGACTAAGGTTCCAATTAAAATTGCTTTTTTGCTGACGAAATAATATGTTTTCTTTATACAGGAAGAAGCTAGAAGATCTGACAGCAACGAGCTCATCCCAGATGCTGTTACTTACACAACTTTACTTCAGGTGCATGCTCAATGTAAAAGAAAGATTGTTATGTATTTAATCCCTGTTTTAACATTTATTACATGCGAAAATAGTAATGTCCACTCAACAAATGCTCAAATGAATAAATAATAGTTGTGATTGTAGGGTTTTGGGAAAAGAAAAGATGCAGATATGGTGATGAAGATTGTGATGGAAATGAAATCAACTTGTCTAGATATTGATAGGATTGCATACTCCACAATGGTCGATGCATTGTTGGCTTCTGGATCAATTAAAGGTCGCTACTGTAATTAAATAATATTAATTAGTTAAATTGTTTCAGTATGAAATTGAGTCATAACTCCTGTCTTCAATTGGATAGAAGTAGACAATATTATCCTCAGTTGGCCTACCTTCTAGGTTCTACCCTTGTCAAGACCAAATTAGGCTGAAGTTGAACACATAACAGATTCTGAGTATTTACACTGGTTAGAAATATTTGGTTGAATTGAGACACAAACTCTTGGAGAAATTTTCTTCTATGTAACATATATGTATGTCTGTAGCTTGGTGCAAATTGGAGAAAAACAGGGGGTTCTTTGCAAATGTTGGGTTGAAAAAGAGGAGGTACTGAAAGCTGTTAAAATAATTTAATATCTAGATTGCGTTTGAAAATGTAGGTGCTCTTTGTATTTTTGGTGAGATAATAAAGAAATCCGGCAATGATAAGGACCTAATACCAAAACCTCACCTCTTCCTTTCTATGATGAGAGTCTTCGCATCACAAGGTGATATTGACTCAGTCAAAAAGTTCAATTCACGGATGTGGCTTGATTCGGCCGGGTCAATATGTCTTTCAACCCGTTCAGAAGCTAATGAGCTTCTAATGGAGGCTGCCATAAATTGTAACCAGGTTCATTTTCTAGCCTAAAATTTTTAACCCTATATTCTATATGGTTGTTTACTGAATCTATATATCATTCATCAATTTATTTCCCATATTTCATGACTAATACGGATAATTATCAGGTGCAAATAAACAGCCAATTAAAACAAAGTTAGGTTTCTAAATAATGACTATATTGCCCTTAATAATTTTTTAAAAATAAATTTACTTCACAATGAGTTTATATAAAGGATGCTTGAACTCAGTGCATATCATCTAAACTCTAAATCATCATGGTTTTGATTCTGTTTTAATTTGGATTTATGTGAAAAAAAAAGCCTTCTCGGTAGAACTAAGATATCAAAACTGATATCAAAACATGAATCTACCATTTTTTATCACATAAAATTGTGGTTTGGTGTGATCTACAGAACTTGAAATGAGCTGGTGTTTATGATGCAAATGTTTCAAATTATTTTGTCAGTTTTAAGTTGATCTTAAAAGGTTATGATTCTATAATACATATCCATTTTTATCTATCTCAATAGCTCTTTGCTCGAGTTAGCTGAAACTCTGAATTTTGATAGAATGAAACAAGAGTAACAATATTCAAGTTACTTCAGTAGTGGCGATAGTTTTATATATCTACTTTTCATGCACATTATACACATGCATATTCTTAGGTGCTTGCATGACTTTGTGGAAGTATATTGATCTTTAATATAATTCCAATGTCAACAGGTTGATGTTGCCAAAAAGCTTCTTTCAAGAATAGTAAATGAACAAAGCTTTTCTTGGACAAGCAGAGGAGGAATGGTAGAGAAACAATCTTTTTAGTACTTAGTTTTTCTCTTCTTTTCTTTTTTAAAGAAAATTGTTCGGAATATCACATTAACAAAAGCAATGTTGATTTATTTGGACTTGATCTCAAAACTTCTTTAAGAGATGAACACAATTTAATACTTGCAACTTTGACCAGGCGGCAATCAAAGTGGAGGTTTTATCAGGATTCACCAACTCGAAATTTAGACCTCATGTTCTTCCCGAGGTTACTCCCTCTCTTACCTGTCGTATGCTTATATGAATTTAACAAAATTGCTATAGTATTTCTAAATTGTATTTTACAAGTTTGGTACTATGGCTATTCTAATTGTAGATGGAATTGTAGGTTTTGTTGGATCAACCAGTGGAGAAATATATGGTACCATTTAAAGAGGCTAGACCACTAAATGCCAACATAATGTTGTGTGATGTTGTGATGCGCTTTTTCAATGAAGCAGCAATTCCTGTCACTGACGAGTGGGGTAACTGTATCGGAATTGTTCAAAGGCGTGATTGTGTAAAGGTGAAAGGATAAATTGTGATCTTCATGCTCACTTGGCTTCTTTTGTTTCTTGCAAATAATTTTTTTATGCTCATTGTTTACAGTTGGATGTACCTCTTTCGTCCTTAATCACGGGACCACCGCCATGTGTCACTGCTTCAACTGCAGTTGCTCGGGTAATTGATCTGCTTCTAGACAAGAAATATGAAATGATTGTAGTTGTGAAAGGTGGAGACTTGTACAGCAGCCCATTCCGTTCAAGTTCGAGGCCTCTTGGTGTTTTTTCTCTTGATCGGTTGTATAGGCTAGCCTCTAATTCTGAATCACTCTCTTCTGATAGAGATCTAACACGTGATGATGCTTAATTTCCATTTTAATTTTTTGTTTCTTGTTCATATTTTTTGGAGAACCCATATCAACGTTTGGAAGGTAGTAAAGGTATTCTGTTCCAGGGTTGCCACTTTTTTGTTTTTGCTTTATTATATCATAATAAGTGTGGCAAAGAATTTGGTCTAGAGGTATAAAAATTTTAAAATGTAAAGGGAAAAAGAAAAACGAAATTTATAGGCCGAAGCATTTCTCATGTCCGGCCCACTATCCTGTAAAACCCAAATGCTGTTTTAAACCAAAACCTTGTTTATCAAATGCAGTTTTGCTGTAACTTGAATAGCTGAGATGAGAGATACGAAATGATGTGTTAGCTACAATTTTGTGCAACAGCCTATTGAGTTCTCCTACTTTTTAAATCGGTAATTCTTAGGAGCTAAACATGGGTAATCTAATTAAAATGTTTATCAGTTTATTTATGGCAAATAAATACAATTTTAGTGCGCTATGTACGATTCTGTTGATAATAAAAAAATTCATTTATAAAATTCACTTTAATTAGAACGAAGCACATATGAAACGGTTCCCGAACTAGCTATCACGAAAACACAAAAAAACAGTTGTTAGTGCGCTATGTCAGTGTTCTTGTCTTCTTTCATTTAGTTCTTCGGTTAGAAAGAAGAAAAGGTGGCAGTGCATTTATAAAGTTTCACCCACATAAAAGGGATATAAAATTAAAGAAATCTATGGAATGCTCCCCACTTTCCATCCAATTTTGTGACAGTTGAGTTCCGGGGATCAATTGTTAATTTCTTTTGTGGCTTGCCAATAGATGATTATGCCTGTTTGCTTGCTTTGATTCAACGATTTGTTTTTTCGTATGTTCTGATTTTTTAAATGTATTACAATTATATTCTCAATTTTAAATATTTGTCAACTCTTTGCCCTATTGAAATATAAATATTCTTCAGCACGTCTATCTTTTATATATAATACACTCATGTTTTATTTAAAAAATATTACTTATATGAAAAAAAAAATTATATTGCATGTGTTGTCTATCATTTAGATGGAAATCAAATTGAATGAATTTAAAATTTGATTGGACATCCAACAATTTTTTTTTGGTTAAACTTATATATTTATATTTAAAAAATAAGCTAAAACAACCCCAATCCAATTCCATACAGTTGAAACTCAACCATTTGACTATATAACTTTTAAATTGTCGTAAGCTTGATGAAAAGCTAAAGTACTTTCAAATTGTACCAATTTAGATAATTTAATTGAGGCATTGTAAAATAATGGATGTATGCAAAAATTACCTTATATATAG
This sequence comes from Carex parvula, assembly GCA_025461045.1. Taxonomy (NCBI): domain Eukaryota; kingdom Viridiplantae; phylum Streptophyta; class Magnoliopsida; order Poales; family Cyperaceae; genus Carex; species Carex parvula. The sequence goes on along the minus strand of JAJGRW010001229.1, from coordinate 62,071 downwards.
ACAGATCTATGATGCTCGAGTGTTTCCTTATTTAGTAAATTAGTGTGAAACTTTCACGGTTTCACCCCATTTCAAAATTTGTCATTATTTATAGTTTTACCAGATAGATTTCAATAGGTATGCCATCATGTCAAATGTAACATGACCTATTAAAATTTTAATTGACCCACATAATTTTTTTTTTGAAAAAAAAATTCCGTTGTACATATATGTACAATGATATATATGAAACAACTGTGTTTTTGTATCTAGCTAATTGATGCATAAGTAAAATCAACGGTCCAATGAACTAAGCGGTTCATTTTCAGCTTCTTGGACAAAATAAATTTAAAAGTTTATAATAATTGATGTGAATAATCACTTCATAAAAAAATTAAAAGAAACATAATCAATATTCATATTTTCCACTAATATCAAATTCTGAATTACTGATGTAAAAAAAATAATGATCTGAGATAAATTAGTAAAGACAAAATTACATGCAGATACCTTGTTTTTTGGTACAAGATACCCGAGACAGCTAGAATCCACATTCAGATTTTCATGTCTGGTCAGAAAGTCTTTGCAACCAATCAAAAATTGCAGGTACAGTATTAGATTTTGAAATTTGTTTTTTTTTTGTGGAACCAAGGATAAATTTTTTTTTTTACTGTGGATGACAATATCATTAAGGGCTTACATACAGTTGCATGTCTAGTTGAGGTTGGTGTTTCCCAACCACAATTAATTAGAAATCGTAATATCAGACTCAAATGTCCCATTAAAACAGTATATAAAGCTACCTGACCTATTAATTGTGTGCTGTTCTCTGAAAAAGAGAGTTCTATATAAAAGTTAGGCATAGCAGTTGTCAACATCAGTACTCTTACCAAATGCCAATTCTCTTTCAAAGTTTAGCCCCATGTTTTTTAAAAATAAACAACTATACATATATATTTTTTATTATAAAAGTGTCAGAAAATTATGTTTATTTCGAAATGTATATATTTAGAAGTGTTATCTGGATGCATATATATGTTCAAAGTTAATAGATCATGAGTTTTGAATTTATGAAATTTAGAGAATAATTATTTTAATATAGAGTGAGGCTACCGACGTTATTTTGCAAAGTGCGGATCAGTTCCTGCAATGAATTTATATCTCCGTTTACAAAGTCCAAGCATCCGAACCGTTCCACATGATTTTCATATGAAAATAAGTTTGGAGACCAAAGTTTATATTTTTTTAGAAACTTTTTTGAAGGTTTATATATATAGGAAATTGCTAATATGCTATGCATAGCTAGCATAGAGGACCTCCATGCTACAGCTCAATATTTGAGTTTTCAAAATCCTAACGGTCGATCCGAACCGTTCAACATGATCTCCATATGAATATGTACTTGCAAACCAAATTTTACATTTTTTCGAAATTTTTTACTATTTTTTTAGATAGGTAGAAAAACACTTGATCTGAATGGTACAGAATTTTCAGATCAAGTGATTTTCTACCTATCTAAAAAAATAGTAAAAAAAATTCTAAAAAATATAAAATTTGGTTTGCAAGTACATATTCATATGGAGATCATATTTGGATCGACCGTTAGGATTTTAAAAACTAAAATATTGAGCCGTAGCACGGAGGTCCCTTATGCTATGCGTAGCATATTAGCAATTTCCTATATATATATATATAGAGGAGGGTTCAAATACACCATTATTTTTGTGCTCCACATCCTTTATCTCCATTTTCAAAGTCCGAACAGTCGATCTGAACCGCTCAACATGATCTTCATAATAAAATATGCTTGGATATCAAATTTTATATTTTTTAGAATTTTTTACTATTTTTTAGATAGGTACAAAATCACTTTTTTAAGGAGATTCTGGACCATCCGATAAAGTGATATTGTACCTATCTAAAAAAATAGTAAAAAAATTCTAAAAAATATAAAATTTGGTCTCCAAACATATTTTATTATGAAGATCATGTTGAACGGTTCGGATCGACTGTTCGGACTTTGAAAATAGAGATAAATGATGTGGAGCATATTGGAGCAAAAAAATAATGGTGCATTTGAACCCTCCTCATATATATATATATATATAGTAAGGCTATGGTGCTTTGCAAAGTAAAGCACCCCCTTTACTTCGGGCCATTTTTTGGATTTTGAAAATCGAAACAACCGATCCGAACCGTTCAACATATTCTAAATATTGAAATGTGTTTGGAGACCAAATTTTACATTTTTTGGAATTTTTTTACTATTTATTAAGCCACTTTGAAAGTCGCTGATCCGATGGTGAACAGTAAAAAACAGTAAAATTTTCTGGACCACCGGATCAGAAACTTTCAAAGTAGCTTAATAAATAGTAAAAAAATTTCAAAAAATGTAAAATTTGGTCTCCAAGCACATTTCAATTTTAGAACATGTTGCACGGTTCGGATCGGTTGTTCGGATTTTCAAAATCCAAAAAATGGCTCGAAGTAAACGGGGTGGTTTACTTTGCAAAGCACAGTAGCCTTACTCATATATATATATATATATATATATATATATATATATATAGAGTCCGGGTAATATCATAACGTTATAATTTCACCTAAGATATAACGTGTCAGTTTTTGCGATTTCAAAGTCCAAACAGGCAATCCGAACCGCTCAGCATGATCTCCATATTAAAATGGGCTTGGAGACCAAATTTTATATTTTTTGGAATTTTTTTACTATTTTTTTAGATAGTTACAAAATCACTATTTTGGATGGTCCAGAGTTATCTGAAAATGGTGATTTTGTACCTATCTAAAATAATAGTAAAAAAATTCCAAAAAATATAAATTTGGTCTCCAAGCCCATTTTAATATGGAGATCATGTTAAGCCGTTTAGATCGACTGTTTGGACTTTGAAATCGGAAAAACTGACTCGTTATAACTTAGACTGAAATTATAACGTTATGACATTAGCCTGACTCTATATATATATATATAGAGCTGGGCTATGGTGAGTTGTGAAGTAGGATGTCATTTTTACTTCACGCTCATATTTTGATTTTGAAAATTTAAACAACCGATCGAACCGCTCAACATGTTCTCTATATTGAAATGTGCTTGGAGACTAAATTTTACATTTTTTTGAATTTTTTTACTATTTATTAAGCCACTTTGAAAATCGCTGATCCGGTGGTCCAGAAAATTTTACTGTTTTTTACTGTGGATCAGCGATTTCAAAGTGGCTTAATAAATAGTAAAAAAATTCCAAAAAATGTAAAATTTAGTCTCCAAGCACATTTCAATATTTAGAAAATATTGAACGGTTCGGATCGGTTGTTTGAATTTTCAAAATGAAAATATGGCGTGAAGTAAAACAACATTTTACTTCACAACTCACATAGCCTATCTCTCTCTCTATATATATATATATATATATATAGAGTGGCTAATATCAAAACGTTTGCACCAAGCCCTCTCGTGCAACCAAGTCGTTTTCGGATTTTCAAAGTCCAAACGGTCGATCCGAACCGTTAGATGTGATCTCTATATTAAAATCTACTTGGAGACCAAATTTTATATTTTTTGGAATTTTTTTGCTATTTATTAAGCCACTTTGAAAATTGCTGATCACATGGTCTAGAATTTAGTTGCACTGTTTTTACTGTTCATCCGGATCAGCAATTTTCAAAGTGGCTTAATAAATAGCAAAAAAATTCCAAAAAGTGTAAAATTTGGTCTCCAAGCATATTTTAATATAGATTGAACATCTAACGGTTCGGGTTGACCGTTTGGACTTTGAAAACCCAAAAATAACTTGGTTGCACGAGAGGCTTGGTGTAAACGTTTTGATATTAGCCCCTCTCTCTCTCTCTCTCTCTCTCTCTATATATATATATATATGAGTAGGGTTAAAATGCTCCATTGGTTTTGTGCTCCAATCATGCTCCACGTCTTTTTCTCCGTTTTTAAAGTTCAAACAATCGATCCGAACCGCTCAACATGATCTTCATACTAAAATGTGTTTGGAAACAAAATTTATATTTTTTGAAATTCTTTTACTATTTTTTGAATGGTCCATAATCTTCCGAAAAAATTAATTTTGTACCTATCTACAAAAATAGTAAAAATATTTCAAAAATATAAATTTTGGTCTCTAAACACATTTTAATACAAAGATCATGGTGAACGGTTTGGATTGACTGTTTGGACTTTGAAAATGAAGATAAGGATGTGGAGCATGCTTGGAGTACAAAACCAATGGTGCATTTTAACCCTACTCTCTCTCTCTCTCTCTCTATATATATATATATATATATATATAGAGTAGAACTAGGGTGCTCCTAAGCTCACCAAGCCCTTCCGTGAGCGCGATTCTAAAACCTATCAAATTGACTTTAAATGACATTTTCAAACCGTTAGATGTTCAATCTATATTAAAATGTGCTTGGAGACCAAATTTTACATTTTTTGGAATTTTTTTACTATTTATTAAGATGGTTTGAAAATCGCTGTTTTTATTAAAATTCTGCACCATTGAAAAACAGCGATTTTCAAACCATCTTAATAAATAGTAAAAAATTCAAAAAAATGTAAAATTTGGTCTCCAAGCACATTTTAATATAGATTGAACATCTAACGGTTTGAAAATGTCGTTTGAAGTCAATTCGATAGGTTTTAGAGTCGCGCTCACGAAGGGCTTGGTGAGCTTAGGAGCACCCTAGTTCTACTATATATATATATATATATATAGAGTTGGGCTAACTTGCTTTGAGAATTAAAGATGGTGTTTTACTTTCCACTCATATATTCATTTTCAAAGTTCAAATAGTCGATTCGAAACTTCTAACATGATCTACATATTAAAATGTGCTTGGAGACCAAATTTTACATTTTTTTTGGAAAATTTTTACTATTTTTTCAGAATTTTTGAATCACAACTTTTCATTAAATAAAAAAATAATAAAAAATTCAGGAAAGCAATGATTTTCAAAAATTCTGAAAAAATAGTAAAAAATTTCCAAAAAATGTAAAATTTGGTCTCCAAGCACATTTTAATATGAAGAACATATTGGAAGGTTCAAATCGACTATTTGAACTTTGAAAATGAAAATATGAGCGGGAAGTAAAGCACCCTTTTTAATTCCCAAAGCAAGTTAGCCCATCTCTCTCTATATATATGAGATAGACTATGGTGAGTTGTGAAAAAAAAAACATTTTACTTCATGTCATATTTTCACTTTTGAAAATTCAAACAACCGATCCGAACCGTTCAACATGTTCTAAATATTAAAATGTGCTTCGATACTAAATTTTACATTTTTTGGAATTTTTTTACTATTTATTAAGCCACTTTGAAAATAGCTGATCCACTGTAAACAGTAAAAAACAGTAAAAATTTCTGGACCACCGGATCAGTGATTTTCAAAGTGGCTTAATAAATAGTAAACAAATTCTAAAAAATATAAAATCTAGTCTCCAAGCACATTTCAATATTTAGAACATGTTGAGCGGTTCGGATCGGTTGTTTGAATTTTCAAAATAAAAATATGAGCGTGAAGTAAAAATGACCTCTTACTTCACAACTCACCATAGCCCAGCTCTCTCTCTCTATATATATATAAATATTTTAGAATTGTTTTGCAATATTTTTTTTAGATAGATAGAAAAATCACTACTTTCGGATGGTTCAAAATCTTTACATAAAGTGCTTTTCTACCTATCTAAAATATGTATAATTTAGTCACTGTGTACATTTTTATGGCGACAGAGAAAAAGGATCACATTTTAAAGATAATAGGGGAATTGTGAGCTAATTAGAGACTACATTTCAAATTCCTGTAGAAAGAACTCCTAGAGTGCAAGCGGATAGAAGAAACACTAATCAATTTGGTCTGTAATTTGTATGTTTGTGATTCTTTTTTAAAATAAGAATAAATATGACATTTTGAACAAAAATAATAATAGAATACCAACAATCCTTATAAAAATATTATAATACTGGGAAGTGAGAACCAATCTTTAATTTATAGTTATTTGGTATGGGAAAGAACTCCAGCTACTTGGTATGGGAAAGTCAACATGATTCTAAATTGAATATTTCAACGGTGTCGTTAAATTTGTATGCATTTTGTTTCTCTTAATTAGTATATTTTGTTTATTTATTATTATATCAATAAATGACATTCTCGAGTTGATTACGTCACCATTGTTTGTGAAAATATATCAATAATGTTGTCATGCTATGCATGAATAATATTATTTTTGAATTCTTATTGTATGAACTTCACTTATGTACATATTGTTTGTTCCATTACGATTATTTTTATGAAACTTTTATATTAATAGTAGAATCCGATTCACAAGAGATTTACCCAAGCCCAAGAATTTTCTCTAATTAAGACGAGCTGAAATATAAAATTTTGAGAATTCTAAGAAGCACGTGGAGTATACCAAAACATTAACCTTTGTGTGAAAACGCAGTTTAAAAATTCAAATTCCGCTGAAAACTTGTGAAACAATTAAAGCACGAGCCCCCTCGTTTGATAAAAACTGCATCATCAACATGTTCCTATATTTTTTCGTTAGTATTATTATAAGAAACATTGGTTATAAAATGAGATATATATAATAACATAGTATGGTTTCCATAATGTCATGACAGAGGGAAAGAAAAAGTATAACGGCACAGATAAATTTTTTTTCCAAATTGATAATCAAGGAAACACACAAATTAATCACAACATACAATCAAAATTCAAAAAGCTAAAATCCACAATAGTTATCATTAATTGATATATATTACTCATAACTTAAGCGACAAATCGACATCCCCCGAAGAATCCAGAGGAAGAGTGGCCAACACGTTCGTTCCCCGAGTTGAATTGTCACCACGAGCCGCCTGGTTTCGAACCGCATGCGGTTGCATTGCAGCAGAAAATTCATGCCGGCTTCTCTTGACACCTCTCTCTAGTTTGTGTGCATTCTGATGGCCGCCTAGCGCCTGAGAGCTCTGGAACTTCCTATCACAATAGTGGCATGTGAAAACCTTGGCCGGCTCGGGTGACAAACTTGGCTGGAGAGTTAGGTCCAGGCTAAGCTCATGTAGCTCAGAACCCATGTTAGTACTTTGTGGTAAGATAGTTTTGGGTAAGATGTGCATGTGTTAGCACTGTTGAGATATCAACCACATAATATATAATACTTCATGTGGTGTGTGTCAGACAAGATCAGGGTTTGGTGTTGCTCCAAGCAACTTGTAGAGAGGTAGAGAGGACCACTATTAATTTGGTGGAGGGTTAATATAATTATTCTCATATCAGATCGATCCGTATAGGGATGAGATCTTTGATATTGACCTTTACAACGCTAATCACGCACACATGTTGTTAACCACCTCTGCAAAGTAGTCCACAATGAAGAGAGAGATTTAGATGACCACATGTGGTTTGTGAGGTGGAGTTTCCAACTGGCATCGGACCGAAATCCGTGTGATGCTTGGTCTAGACCGTTTGACCCGCGTTGAGATTTGTGCAAGGAATCTCAATAAATTATCCGTGTGATATCTTAACCGTCCGATCCAATTTAAATCTGCACTAATTTTAATGACTCGGAAAATCTAAATTATCCGCGCGAATATCAACTGAAATTGGACAACTTAAATCGAATATTGAACATATTCATTCTATGTTAATTACAAGTTCACAACCCCCCTTCACAAACCATCTTTTTTTTTTTTTTTTGAATAGTACAAACCATCTTTTGGTCTAGTGGCAAAGACAATATTCTCTGTATGGGAGGTCACAAGATCAAAACCTGGATGGAGAAATCCCTTGTGGATATTAAATAGTTGGGTGGCTTGACTAGAGGTGTCAATGGGTACGATATGGGTCGGGTGGAGGCATTTTCATACCCTTACCCATTATGATAACGAAAAAAATCTTTACCCTTGTTTTTTCGAATACAGTATGAGTCAGGTAAATGGATAAAATAGTGTCATTGACATCTCAATTTGTGCTTTTGATAAAATATTTTTCAAAACAAGAAAAAAAAATAATAATGAATACAACTAATTTGTATTATACAAATTTAGTAAAGTACAACTTTATTGTATCATCTATTATCTTCATATAAATATATATATCTATATATAATTGATTTTTAAAAACTATCTTATAAAATAACAGGTAAGATAATGAAAAAAAAAAATCGTTATCCTTATCCCTACCCGATAGGCTAACAGAATCTAACCTTACTTTTTTTTCGAATACGATATGGATCGAGTAAACGTATAAAAGGGTGTCATTGACAGCGCTAGGCTTGACCTCCACCTTTACTCCAAAATAAAAAATAAAGAAAACAAGAACGACCCCCACCTCACCCGGATCATATCCTCCTCGTACCGTAAAAGATTCCCTTCACTTTACGGTTTGAGATTAACTCCCAGCCGGTTGAGATTCGGGCTAACAGAGGAGGCAGTATTATTGGGCTTGAGATTCGTGCCAAGTTAAAAAAGAACAGTCCGATTAAGTAATTGTAAAAGATTCCCTATTACGGTACCGGAGGTGATGTGAATTCCGAATCCATATCCTCGGTGGTACGTAAAAGATTCCCTTTTACAGTTAGCTATTACGGTTTGAGATTAACTCTCAGCCGGTTTGGGTTTCGGCTAATGTAGGGGCAGTATTATTGGGCTTTGAGATTCGTGCCAAGTTAAAAAGAACGGTCCAGATCAAGTAATTGTAAAAGATTCCCTTTTACGGTACCGTCGGTGATATGAATTCGTGAATT